>VZTV01012317.1:0-28965 GCA_013400875.1 Anhinga rufa | reverse complement strand
TTTTTTTTTTGCTTGTAAGGGACCCAAGAAAAAGTTGAATAAATAAGGCATAAACTCAAAGGAAGCACATTCACTCTCAAATGCAGAACACTCATGGAAAGCAGTTGCCCAGCTCCACTGTAGATACTGAGGTTTGTATTTTATATTAAGAGGAGAGTCCCAGCCTGTAACCTAGCATTTCATGGGCCCGCTCAGTCCCTGGGGCCGCTTCTGCGTCCAGCAAGAGCTCAGTAACCCTGCATGCTCGTATTCAGGGAAATGAGAAACTTAAAAACACATTTACTATACGCATGAAGTCTTACCTTCTCATGGAACTTTGCTTAACCCATTCTACAATGAACTAGTAAATAGTCAGAAAACTTTCCATCTGTTTCTTCCTTTTTTTTTACCAGTTACTACCCAACTCATCAGCACATGCCGCCGGGCCTGAGTCTCTGTGATGTATAGTGTTCACAGACAACAAATGTCAACATTATAAGCCACGTACAAACAGGCCGTTAACCGTATACTCACAAGCTCCTCCACTCCTCCATATGACTCTGACAATAAAAGTGCCTTAAGTCTTTTTCTGATGAAGTGCTTTCTGCGCAGTAAGTGGAACAGATACGGCACAGTAAATTTTACTACCTCAGATACAGCTGCATTACAAATGCACGTGTGGCTTGGCAGCATAATCTTTTACTCTGATAAACTATTAAATGCCAAAGTAAGCTTCTTAAGTTAATCAGGGCTTGATTTAAATAAACAAGCCACCAGAAGATTAACAGAAGTCCTCAATGGAATCTGAATGCAAAACCAGTCTGTTCACAAAGTCCTGGGCCAAATTCCTAAAAGCAACTGCGCTGGGATGAAACTGGCCCACTGACACCCTTTTTCTCCCCTTTACTGGCATTGCTAATGAAAAATATGTTAATTTTCTGAGACACCAAGACAAGTATTTCCAGCTCCATTGACGCAAACAGCAGTTTTGGCAACATCGTCACAACCGTATGTGCTAATACCGCACGTCAGAAGGAGGAAGAGGAGGAGGAGGCGGGATGGCTCCGTTTTTGCGGGGGAGAGAAGTCAGCTGAACCCTTCAGGAAGAGACCCAGACCTGCCTGGGCTGAAGCCCCTGGCGTTACCAACCACGTTTGTAGCCACAGCAGAAATTCCACCCCCTGGGAGCACCTTGTGGGATAAGGAAGCACTGGGGGCAAGAGCAGCAGTCCTGTGGGGAACCTCACCGCAACAAGGCACTGCTCCGACGAGCAGGGCTCCTCGTAGTAGTTAAGTTATATATATGCGTAAATATTCACATGTTCAGCACCTAAACAGGTAAAGATAATAATTTAGAAATTCTCATCTTAGGCCAAATATTGTCATTTTATCCCACAAAGGCAATAAATGACCAAACCTTGGTGAATAAAACATGCCAGGCTGGAGCCCGTACAAAGTATCTTTGGGCTGACATGCTCTATATATCAGGTCCTTCATTAGAGAGTATTTATTTAATTCTGTTGCTCTACAGACTCTCTTTCAGTGCTTTCAGGACTATGACTGGCACATTTTCAAATATTATCTTTTTCCAATTGCAAAACCATCCTCTTTCTTTATTTTTTTCCCGTGGAAGCTGCTTATTTTCTTCGAAATGTCTTAATTTCATGAAAAAGTCTTGTTATTTATCCATTCATTTATTTACAACCACCTTTGCTAAGCTGAAAATTTACACTGAGCTTGAGTTAAATAAAATCAGTACATTAAAGAATATCAAAATATTCACAGAGCCAAAATCTAGGGTAGGATAGCTACAAAAGATATTTCTCCATGACATTTCACTTGCCCCTGGGCAAAAATGGTTCATTTTGACATGACAAAGTTTAACACCTCTTTTGCTTGCTTTTTCGTTACTCAGACTATGCTAAAAATAGGTACAAGGAGAGCAGTTGATGACTAAAGAAAAACATTCTATTTAATCACAATATGTACATCCAAAATAGAAATTACAAAGCTGCATTTCAAAATGCATTCACGACGCCACTCTGCCACGGTCAATGTGCCAGATGCACAGTTCTTGCAAGCTACTGGCAAAAAGCAAATTCCAGCCACGGACGACTTGCTGACAGGCATCAGGTGAAAGGAAGACCAGACGGGCAGCAGGGCATGCGGAGGCAGGAGGCCACCCCAGGCAACTGCAGCTTTGCAGCCACCCTTCGCATTCATTCACTCCCTACTTACCTCTCCCACCGGCTCCCAACAGCTCCTGCGTTCCAGTGTGGTTTTGGCCTCTCTTTCCCGACCCGCTGTGCCAGGCTAACATGAGACTGCTTCCTACATCATGATATCATATGAAATGTTTTGCACACAAGGCATTTCAAAGGTGCGGTTAGGCCCAATAGCAATGTAACCGTATTTTACATTTGGGCAAGCGCTTTAGTTTATATTGCACTGAAACTGTCCTTTCATAGAGAAGCTTGCCTGAGGTCACTGAGGAAGCCTGTGGGAAAGCTAGCAAAACAGCCCCTTGTTGCAAAATCCCACTAGCTGCAGGACCATCACTTCTCTCTTTCATATTAAAGCAGAAAGAAATGAATATATTGAATTCCTCATTGTTATCCTCCTCATTGTTATCCTGATCATCATTGTTATCCTCCATCATCATCATCATTGTTATCCTCCTCATTGTTATCCTCCTCAGGTATTCTGCTTCAATTAGTCCTCTCTTTCTTTAGATTCACCTTGGGTCTCAATTTTCCTCACATTAGAGATGCGTTGTCACCAGCGACAAATGCAAAGCTCCCATTCTTAGACTGTGCTGCCAGTGACTTGGAGCAATTCTACATCAAGTACAAAGTGTACCACTTGCAGGGGAATATGAATAATACCATGTTGCTGCTTTAGTACAACTAAATCTCTGCACAGGAACAAAAAAAATGCACAAGAAACAGTAAAAAAATAAAAATATCTATATCTCCTTTTCCTTCTGCCAGTATTCCCAGAGCTTAATGGAATGCAAAGATACTGAATATAAATGATTAAATAAAGAGGCAAATGAAGTTTCTTCTTGGTCAAAATCAAGTATAGCATCAGTTTGGCATCTTCCACGTCCTCTGTCAGGGAATTAGTACTTAACATTTAACATCCAAAGTGCTGTCCATCAATTGCCTTATTAACCTGACACCCGCCAGCCCCGTGGATGGTGTCTGCCACCTCGGTGCAGGAAACTTCCTAACTTTAATGAACACATTCAGCCTTTCTCTGGCACGAACGGTAGGTTATTTCAGTTTTTTCCTCCCTGCCAGTGAGCGCAGTGGCAGCAATCCTTCAATCCATTCATTGGCAGCTGACATCATCTCCTGCCAAAAGGCCACCTCCTCTTGCGTGGAGTCCATCCAGTCCACAGAGATGCCGTAGCTCAAACCTGTAAAGAACAAAAAACCGACAACATTGGGAGCTACACAAAGAGTTTCTACTCCATGCAAAAATACTCAGCGGGACGTAACTGTTGCAGGCAGTATGTTAACGTAAAAGGTGCTGACCTCCCCTCAGCAAGTTGCACCCTAAACACCTCCTGTTCTGCTAACGGCCTCCCTTTTACACCGGTGTTGAGAATGAAGTCAATGTAGAAGCCACAAAATGCAAGAACCCTAAACATAACCTGCAAGGAAAATAATAATTGGCTCAAGCCCTTTCTGCATCTTTCGGAATGGTAAAGAAGGTCCAAAAGGCTTGGGTTTCCCCGTAAAAGATTTTCTTGTGGACAGGGTGGGGTATTTATCAAAATTCTCTTGCTCTACACTTCATTTGTATAGGAGTCAAACATATGAGAGCGGAAAAGTGCATTAATTCCAAGTCAATTATCCAACCAAATTTTCACGTGCCAACTACTTGAATTTGGTTCACAGCTTAGGTTGGGGTTGGCATTTTTACATCTTGCTTATGAGCTTATTCTTGTTGCTACTTCCCACTGAATAGTTCACAACCCTCCTGGTGACATGTTAGAGGCTGAAAACAGAGAACACAAAAGCAAATCCGATAAACAGAGGCGCACCTGCAAGGCAGACCTTCCAGCTACTATAGGCCTTTTCCTGATACCCTCAAAGAAGAGTTATCCTTTACTGCAACAGCCTGAAATCTTCTGCTTGTCTTTCACATCTCAGAAAACCCTCTTGCTTGACAATAAATAGTTTAGAAAACCTTAGATATCCCACTTACAAAAATACAAAGATGAACATGCTATCTGTCCAAGCCTAGGAATGGGGTACACCGAAAACCAGGATAGGATGTTTAGAGAGGGACAAACCCCCATGACGGACAGCTGGACAATGGGAGATGGTCCCATCTGCTCTTTACAACTGTGGCTTAAAAAAATTGGAATTTTCCTAACTTCAGGGACAAGTAACCCCACTGAAGTAAAGCACTTCCAGCTAAGCACAGGTCTAAGTCCTTCTCTGAACTGGAACCTGATGCCACCAACTCCCAGGGACAGCGACTGTCTCCGGGTGGAGCATACGGCACCCCTGCTGAGGTCTTTCAGCACTATATCATCTAAATAAAAACAAAACAAACCCCCAACAGTAACACCTTAGCCTACAGCCAGACAACTCCATTCTTCCAATTGGTGCTTTAATTCCAGCTGATGTACTCTCGGTACTGATAACTTACCAGATCAACTAGTGTAGCTCACCCCATTTTTCAGATATTAGTTATTTCTACTACTAAAGCATTTCAAGGGAGGAGGTGATGTGGACAGAGTCACCAGGTGGTGCTGTCCCACATGGCATTCAAGTTGTCTTCTCTGAGCACTCTTCCCTGGGAGGAGCAGCAGTATAATGTTGATTTGTAACACAGCTTGTTTTCCTGTAACAGCAGGAAAACCCTCTGATGGATCCAAGGAGATTCTTGAGTTTTGCCAGACCTCAGGGCTGATGTTGGCAGAAAATGTGGGAACAGGGTGTTGCTATCATGGTACCAAGGCCCCCTCCGTCCAAGACTCTCGCCAGTTACCGAGACTTCCCACCCCTGGTTTCTCCCCAACAGGAAAATGCTCTGCAACTTCCCGTTACATCTTGTGGCTCAGCAATATGGTAACAGCATTCATGAATGTAAAGGAAATCACCCACCTGTCCCGAGGCCCAGCCTGATTCCTCCAAGGAAATGGTTGGTAAGTTTTTCATGATCCCACACAGTCAGTTCGACGCAAGCATCCTTTAGATCCTCTGTGTGAAAGCCGTCATACACAATAGTGTGATTGAAAACAGGGTTTGTGTCTCTTTTTATGACTCGGGTCTTTTGGTAGCTCTTCTTACTGGTGTCTGGCAGCACATAGCTTTGAGAGGAGAAAAAATACAGCGTGTAGTATAGAATATCACCTGAGATTTGACTTATTCCTATGAAGTGCCTCAGTTTAAACAAGCCTGAGTTCTGAAGAAAGGAGGAATTGGGTCTCAACATAGGAAATCTCTGTGGATTTAATGGGAAATGTTCATAATTCCTGGATGAAACTTTTTTTTTTGCGAAGAAAATCAATTTTAAAAGCAAATATTTTCAGAAAGGAGGGTACTTGCTTAAAATTTCCTGCTTTTGGCCATTTTTTTTTAAAACTGACATTTACATTAAAAAATGGACATTTCTTTCACATATTTCTATTTTCATAAATTTTCATCACTTAGATGCATAAAAGGGCATTTCAGAATGGTCAGTTAGGCTTCCTGAGCAGCAAACCTTTGGCAGGAGAACTCTATAAATATTTAAAATATCCAAAAAGCATGGTGAGCACTTCAAAGTGCTGAAAAAATCTCAAAATCCCCTTAAAAATTTTTAATTTTCTGGGATATTTGCAGCACCTTTTCCCATATCACAGGAGAACTGGTGCTGCAGGCTGCAGAAAACATGCACATACTGAATTCTGAAGAAGATCAAAGCAGGATCCAACTGCCTGTATGTCAGTTCTGGTGAGGCCCTAACAAATTCCCAAACTTTGCATGCAAGCCCATATCAAGGCAAAATGCACAACTTCACTGAACACACCAGGCCGAGGTGCAGGGCCCACCTATTCCTCTCACTCAGATGTTACTGAGGCAAATCACTGAGCGAGTCACAGACAGGGATTGACCAAGAGCTTTATCACGGCACGGATTTTCCTGATTTGGCCATTCTCTCCTACAGACCCCAATGCAACTTGAAGGCTTTACAGTATGGAAGCGCAGCTAGGGGAGCTTGAGAAAAGAGAAGAAAACCTACTGCTTTGTGGAGGGACAGACACAGGATCGAAGCCAATACCATGCTCACGCACTTACCATTTCACAAAGGAGTCAACTCCAGAAGGACGCAACTGCAGCAGGTCCTTGACGTCTTTGACCCAAATGTGAACTTCGCCAGAGGGAGGATTCTTGGGACCTGCCATTTAGGAGAAGAGAAAAACTGTTGTGCCAGTCCTTACAACAGCTAGCAAAACGACAGGCTTCCTCTCCAGCGCCCTGAGGGAACAGCAACATGACTTCTCTGTGTACTCGCTGCCTTGAGAGCTCTGCACCCCTCTGCCTGTGCCACAGCACTGCCACCAGCCCCGTCACGCTTGCAGCCGCAGAGGGCTCCCGACACAATGTGCTGGTGCTGCTTTGAAACAGGAAAGGAGAAGGAACTGCTGGGCAAACCCAACCTTGTGCCTGCCCCACAAGAAGAGGGGCTGTGTGTGGCTGCTACCACATCACAGCACCCTGCAGTGCCCACAGTGCTCATAACAGCTTGAGGTTGTTGAGCTCTTCCCCTTCCCCAACACTCTCCCAATAAACCCAGATGTGAAACTTAGGTGTAGGCTGCAGATAATACTATCAAGCACTGCTGGTTGTGCCTTTGTGCTGATCTCTAAGATCTTGCTCTAATGAGATTACTCTTTAACCAGCCCTTAAACAGATGAGGCATTGCAAGTTGCATGTCTATGTACGGGCAATACTTCTTAATGCATGAAACACATTTTACCTAGGCTTCCTGGAGGGACATACTTAATAGACAAATTCATCACTCCTCGATGATCCACACCATTAACAGCAGAAAGGCTCTGAAACGGAAAGAGTTACGACTGACTAAATGAGGGATGGTGTAAACATAGCAAGGCAAGCAGCTTTGGAGTTCAGTGGAGGGGCACAAACAGACGAACTCTGATTTTGCATGGCTGGGGCAGCCTGTTCTCAGGGCAGCTCCTTTCTTTGTGGCTTTGTTCTCAAACTCAGTCCCTCAGAACCAAAAGCCTGAGGATTCAGAGCAAGGCTGCCCTTCCAGACATGTCCAGCTGGACATAATTAAGCATCTTAGTTCTGAAAGACAAATGTCCTTTATTTTCTGAAAAGGGATCTCAAATCAGACCTCTCTGAACCCAGAAGCATGCAGGGCGCTGTACAGGCTTTATGAAATGTGGCACCTGAATATATACCTCTCAAGGCATGTTCAACTGCATCACCTGGTACTCTGCTGTCTGTTTTTAAGGGATGGTCTTTACGTGAGTAGAGAGAGAGGCAAAGTCATGTCATAGTTTCTGTTGATCAGTGTCAGATCACATTCATGAAAGTGTCCCTACAGATCAGTCACCAAATAAGACCCAAGAAGGCCTGTGTTCAGAGCACTGAATATTACACTGTGTAGTATTTTACTGCGCTTCCCTAGGTACAGTTCAGGTTGCTCTGCTCCACCACACCACCCAAAGTCCTCAGAGGAGTCAGGAAGGACTTCTGCCACCCCTAAAGACTTCAGGATTGGGCTAGAAAGTGGGATTGCAGCTGAGACACACTTACTCGGGGCTTCAGCGGGTACCAGTTGAGTTTCCTGTTGCTCCAGTCCCAGCTGGCCAAGTCTACTTCGATCTCTCCCAAGAAACTGTTACGCCCCAGTGGATCATTGTGCCAAACAGAGAGATTTAATTTTTGGATCAGCAAGACCATCTTCTCTATTTTATACTAGAGGAAGACAGAGAAGTCAGGTTGTTCAAATTTTTCTTCTGTTTCTTTCACAAGCAGAAATAAACTCCTCAAAAGCTTGAATAAGCTCTGACTGAGACACTCAAACCCACTCCACTGGCCTTGCTCTCAACACCTCTTTTTTTGTCCTGCAGCAATACTACTACCCTGACAAAGCTTTTCTGCTGAGCACAGGGAAACTTAGCACTCTGTTCATCACAGGGCAAGCCCAATATTCTTTCAAGAATTATTAACACAGGCCCGGGCATTGTTAAATAATCCTCTATGCTTTGATAAGTGCGATCACATAACGAAGACCTTCCTTACTAGTCCCACACCTCGTGACTGTGCACCAAGGAAGGGAAGAACACCCCTTGCTCTGGATGAAGACAGCACAGGATGGATGCAGTTCCCTATCTCATCCAAAGATCACTGTGCAGTTTTGACAGAGAAACCTTGGCTGCCACACAGATAGGCACAGAGAAACCTTTAACTTCTCTGCCCTCACAAACCCAAGGGAAGAGCAGTGCAGCACTGGCAGGAGGCAGGTGAAAAAGCCTGGCCAAGAAGACAGGACCTTTCCAGACCCGATGTGATATGGGTGCCTGCTACAATACAGGTTTTCAGAGTATGTATTTGTTCTTACCCGTAACACCTCATTGTAAACGGGATTCACTGTCCTCTTCTTCACTGAAGTTTTCCTCTTACCCATTCTAGCTTTGTCTGGGAGCAGGTAAGTTTTAACGTACCTGGAAAAGAAAACAAACTCCAGCTGGATATTGTTCCATATCACCAAGCTCTAATAAGTGGGCAACACTTGTGAACGGCGACATGGAAACAAAAGACCTGAAGTTGACTCTTTGAAGGCAAAACTAATTAAGAGACCTCCTAGGATATTAACTTGGCTTGCATGTGAAGTTATAAATCTCACTGGAGATGGGTGGATGTCACCAACATTCAGAACAGGCAGCTGTCTAGGCAATACGGGAAGCCAGCAAGGCCATATGTCCAGTTTCTGAAATGCCCGTAACTATAGCATCTCTGTGCATTCAAAAGCAGGGTGAAATTAGAGAGGAAGAAAGAGGTGGAACATCTTTAAGTCTCTCTCTCAGGGTTCAAATCCAAGCTCCTTTTAATCATCTTTCAAACTAGAGATAACTAACCTCTGTACAGCTACCATTGTGCCCCTAACAGCACTTCTTTATAGACTTCCTTTTCATATAGACAGATACATGTCTGCATCACCAGAGTTATTACCAAAGTGTATTCACCATAGGGAGATCAAGGTTCACATGGACACAAGAGAGAACATATTCCAGTGGTAACAGGAACTGCCTTTGTAGTGATCAAAGCCTTCTCAATCTGTTCAAATTTAAGTCTGTGGTAATATATTTACTGATGCCAATGGCTCCAGAGCCATCAGCTAGGAAAGTCCCAGCAGTAAGCATGCACCAGAAGTCTGAAGGAAGGAAGAAACCATGACAGTTAAAAAGAGAACACATAAGAAAAAAAAAATCCTCCAGAAAACAAAATTCAGCAATGTAGAAGTCACAAGGCACCAAAGCGTCACTCACGGGTCAGATCTGCCTTTCTTCTCATCCACAACAGCCAAGTCCTTGCACTGGGACACATGAACCTGGAACTCCCGGTTCTTCTCGTCATAGTCTAGAGCAAACTCCACGGCGCCCTGGGCATCCACGCTCCCAAAATCACCGCTGTAGACACTGAGCACACTGCCACTCACCTGCCAGGTGGAAAAGCAAGGTCAGTGCCAGTGAAATAGGCACCCTCCTGACGTGGTTTCTGGATAAAGGCAATAGTCTGGAAAGTGCATTCCCAGAGAAATAATCCGCAATTTCTGTCCTTGTGTGGTATTGTGTCCTTGACACAGAAATGGTACACATCCACAGCTATGCTCAAGCAAGCAAGGGTTGGGGAATCCGAATAAGGATCACAAGGATGTGCTATCCTAGACCAGGACCTAAAAGCGCTAGTCTTCTGAATGCTCAATACACACAGAAGATTTTTAACCCCTAAATCCCAAAACTTTGGGAAATGGAGTCAAATATTACTGGGGGGCCCACAAAAGTTTCTGCCCTTTCCCTATGCTTACAGTACAAAGAGCTGCTTTCCTGACCCAGTCTCATCACTAAGAAAGAAATATATTGAGAGATCTTGAACTATTTGTATATAAACTATTTCTGGTAAATATAGTCACACAATTGTGAATCAATTCTTAAAATAGGCTAGTAAGAACCATATCAGACTATAAATATAGAAAAAACTATTACTATCTTGTTGCTTGCTCACAATGTGCATGGAGCTGTACAAAACAGAAACAGGTATAACCCCTGTCCTGAAGAGCCACTGTCCCACCAGAGACAGCCTGTGTGCATCTACTTGCCACAAAGGCACAGCAAAATGACATTTCTCCAGGTATAAGCCGAGAGCTAGGCACCCAAGGGTCGCTTGCTTTCCCAGAACAAACTCTATCTGCCCATAGGCCTTGGGGTTGTTTTTTTTTTCAAGGCTTTGTCTTTCACTGGTAGAAAGTGATGAAGCAGAAACAAAACACAGCTCCAGAAAGATGAGAGGATTTTCTATTGCACCAATCACTCATGATTTCTGACGGGATAACACAAAAGCTAATGCTGTTTACAAAGCAAATAATTAACCCTCTTGGCACTTCTCTGTGGTACAGTCATGAACATTTATCAAAAAACTTGCCTAGTAATTAACCCCATTCTTCTCTGTCTTCCCCTATTTCCTTTGGTTCTGAACATCATTCTATTATAGCCTACAAGAACCTGCTAAACATCTCCTCTCAGTCCTTGGAGCTGCACGTACCATCCTATCAGGACACTCAACCCAGCAGAGAATCCCGAGTGAGATTTTCAAGAACACCTGTGTGACCTGGACACAAAAGGTTCATTATGGCTCCCAGACTCTCCAGACTAGAAGGACTCATGTGCTCCAAAGTCCTAGTTTTTTTTTTTAAACATACTTATCTACATTAATGACCTCTCCCCACCAGCTTTGCTTCACATATATTCTTTAAATCTCATATATGCACCTTGGAGATACCTGTAGCAGTAATACAGCTAATTTAAGCACTTCTGAGCAGCTCCCCACAAAACACTGTCTCTAAGGAATCTTTTTTAAAATGCTCAACTGAACACCCTCAGCTCTTTTCAGCTTTCCTTAGAAGTTGAAGCTCTACATCATGCTTTTGCTGTCCAACTCTGAGTTCCCTCAAATTTGCTGATGAAGTGAAGGACGAGCTTGCAGAGGGCACCTGTCTGCAGTCCCAGCTGTCTCAGAGCTGGACCACAAACATGTCACTAATAGCTGTGTGCCTCATTTCCCCACCCAGAAAAAGGCCACCCCTCTCTCCTGCACGCTGCCAGGCTTCAGAGCATCTGCACTTGGGAGCGGGGGCTATTGCTTGCTGTCAATTAGTCTAAGAATGACCCAGCGGGTCTCTAATTTGAGATGGTACCTGGAGACACTCCTTTAACACAAGCAAGTAATTAACCATCGCCATTCTTTTAATAATGTACCCTGCAGAAACCAACAGGATACTCTGGAGGCTGTATCACCAGTACCAGCCGAAATGCAGTGTCACCGCATCCGACTGAGACAACCTATCTAGCAAGATGTACGCATTAAATACCTACCGAGGAGACAGATGCCATGTCGGATGAGTGGCTGCCAATGCTAGGCGTCTTTTTGTGCTTGTTAAACTGGAAGCTGATTTCCGAAGCCGTGTCTGATTCAGTCTGCTCAGAAAATAACAAGCATCTTTAAGCTCTGCTGTTTGAGCACTTTGCAACACTACAGAGAAAAACCAATAGCTCAGCAGAGTCCCATTAAGCAGCGATCAGGTTAGAAGAGTGGAAGAGAGTGCAGGGAGTCTCCCCAGAGGCATTCCCTCTGACCGGCAGCAAACGTCATCATTAACTGCCTCCAAACAGAGCTGCATGCAACTGCCTGGGCTCTTGGGGAGGGCACAGAATAGCGTGGTTTGAGACAGAGGGAAACACTTAACACTCCTCCAGGATAGAAGGGTTGGTCTCAGTTCTGGGGGGCACACGGACGTTTCTTAAGGCTTTTCTCATTTATTTATGACCTAACCAAGGCATGCTCTAGAGCAAGTACTGTCAGTGTCTGGGAGAAACATTCTCATGAAACCGACTGCCATTCAGGGGATGCTGTGAACGTCATTCCAGCCATTTCTGGCAGCCAGCCTACCTCAGACAACAGGAGAGGAGAGGATCTGCTCAGCTCTTTGACTCTTTCAGGTTCAAGAAACTGATGGGGTATCAAATGAGGTTTATTGTATGCTGTAGGTGCAAACAAAAAAAGGCATCAAGATATCTTGTCAGAGTTAGGAAAATACACAAAAGTCACATTTTTGTTTAAGGGCACAAGAAAGGAGGAAAAGCTTGCCCCACCTCTGTCGTCCGCCATTGAAGCTGACCCTCCCCAAGACAAAAAATACTAGCTAACATCTTAAAGCTATTTTCAATGTGTTTTCATTCAATGTGTGGGAGTGTGCAAACTCCCTCTAGCGACTAATTTAATTCACATATTAGCCTAAGGATGTGTATCTTGTTTGTACCACTTTCTCTGTGTAGATTGAATTTAGACTAAAACCATACAGATCTGCCTCCTTGTCAAAGAAACCAAACATGCTCACATTTTCATCTTGTAGCATAATGCCCTGTAGAAAAGAGCTGTAAAATATTTATACCTGTAATTTCACTATTGCATAAACCTCTCAATACTCTGCTAGACAAAGAGGTGAACAATAGCCCGATATCTAAAAGAAAAGTCAGAAAGCTTCACTTCAACTTACAAAGATGGTTACTGCACTGCTTAAATGTCTAAATAAAACCTATTTGTTCTATCTTTATCTTTTCTCAATAACTCCCTTGAAGATGACTACCTTCACCCAGAAGAACTTGTTTTTAGAAGTTATATGTTCATAAACATGCAAGCACATATACACACTTGTTTAGCATGTTAGTCATGACGATACATTCTTCAGTGCTCAAAATGCACAAGAGCTCCTTTGGCATTTTCCTTTTATATGATTTACCTTTTATATGATTTACTGTGCATTTGATATTTACTGGTTTTATTTCCAAACATGAGCAAAGCATTAAATCTAGCCGTCTCCACAGACTACTTGTTATACTGCAAACAAGTACGTGTAAGTCTGTAGAGGAGGGTTTCTGAGGATGAAATTTGTGGCTCTAAATAAGCTTTAATAAGGGGAGGCTAAAAATCCCGGCTGTCTGCATGAAGACCATGTCACTGAGCAGCAATGCATGTGGGACCTGAAGCTTTAAGCCACCACGCTGTACGACATACGTTGCTGCACCATACGTCGGGGCATGCACTTGGCACGAGGCTACCGGACGAGGTGGGCACAGTCACAGGGCAATGCAGCGCGTCGCACCCGCAGGCTGCCTTCGACACAGCCCCGAAGGGGATTCTCCTCCCTCTCATAACAAGGGGTTGGGCTTACTTAAACAGGCTTGATTGTTTTCTCTAGGCAGCTTTACCCTTCCTCAGGCACTGCCTTCCCAGCCTTCTCACCTCAGTCCTGGAAGCCTTGGCCTTATCACTTTGCTTTTAGCTGTCCTCTTGGGCTTGCCGGTTTTCACCTTTTGGGGACTTTTATTGGCTTTCTCAGCCACAGAGGCTGCGGCTGCCTTCCTTCAGGGCTCCTTCCTTGGCTTCTGCTTTCTTGGACTTCTTGGTGGCACAGACAGGTTTCTTGGCCATGGGCTTCTTCAGGTTTGCTGATGTTTCCTTCGTTGCCTTCTCCTTAGCTTGTCTTGGTTTCTCAGGGAAAAACTGCCACCATAAAGTATGTCCCAGCTGGTAGCTGAGGAGATCAGGCCAGCAAGCGGGGTCTGCTCTGGGCGAGGTGAGAGGCCCAGGCTGGGCACTGCAAGCCCAGGAAGCGTGTGACAGGAGCCTGTGGCATGACTCGCATGCTGGAGGCAAGCTCTGGCACCCACGATTAATCCACTCAGCAGGCTGCTGTGCAGCTCCTACAGTACTCAGTGGGGGAACAGGAGAGACGGGTACAAGCTTCTTGCCAACCCTTTGAAGCCCTTGTGTTTTTTGCTGAAGACACCGAGTAACATGCCATCAATCTAGCTGCAGTTTCCTGGCTCTGAATTAAATTTTAGGCACTGTAAGCTCTCTAATTTGATGATGAAACAATATATCATTTTCCTTGCCTGGTACATGCACAGAAGCACCAGGGATGCAGTACTCAGGCATAATGTATTACTTTCAGGGAATGTAAACCAAAAAGGAGAAAGAAAGATGTTACTCACTCTCTGTGGTTGTGTAAATGTTCACCATGCTCTTTGCAAGATTAATGCTATTTGCTCGGGCCAATGCCTGAGCTGCAGGAGAATGATCCCCATCTTCCTCTGGAATACATGAAAAGCCAAACCAACATGGTAAATAAATAAACACAAATGGGCAGTGTGTCAACAAGCATGCGTGTGTGTGTGTGTGTGTCTCTCTCCTGGCTTGTTCACTCTGCTTAGAGCACATTGCAGTTACATTATACAGGGCTGCTTTCAAATCATCAGTGTGCTTTAATGTCTCTCCTTGAGAAACTCTTCACACTGTGATGGGAAATGTAAACACGAGATTAACCCAGTCCCTAAAACAGACCAGCACTTGCAAAGAGCTTCCAGTGAAACACAGCCATCTGCTAATATCATCCTGAAATGAATGTAACAATAAGGCGTAAAACCTGAGAAATATAAGAATGATCTGGTATTAGAAAGGAAATATTTATGTTTACCTGAAGTGCAATTCAGAATTTTCACAGAAATGTTATAAGAGGTAGGAAATAAGCCAAGAAACACACAGTTAAAAATCAAAATCAAAAATCCTCTCAAATAGGTGTTACCAAGGTATATGAGGACAGGAAATTTGGAAAAGAGGATGGTGAGCTCTCTCCTCCTAGGTCTTTGCTTGGCAGAGAGCAGAGCTGTGGGCAGTCGGAGCCCACATGTAAAAGGAATTGAGATTACCAATAAATTTGGCTCATTAACAGTCACTACAAGAGCCCGTCAAAACCAGAGAGAGACCAATGAAGTGGTGATACTACTGACATCATCATGGTTGAGAAGATAGTATTAGAACCCAGAAAGATCAGACTCCTTGTTCAGTCCACTGGTCGCAGTTTAATATCCAAATACACTTGTGGATTCCCAAAAGACCCAAAATGTCATTTAAGCAGTGACAGCCAGTGGCTATATCAAGGTAGCCTAGCAGTCCATCTATTTATTAAACACTTTGCTTCACACTTTATTTCTTCTGTTTATGTCAGATTTACCTCTACCACCACAAAGAATTCCTCCAGCCCCACATTTGAAGAAATTACAGTCTTCCCAGTGAGTGAAATAAAGTAAGTTCCTGTGACCTGTTATAGGTAGTGCTAAAGAAATGGAGGGCTGTCCCGAGCTGAGGTGCTTGCAGGTAAGGCATGAGGGCTGGTAGCGGGGAGGAAGGCAAGGGAATAACATGGCACTGTCCCCTTTTACACTTGCACTGCACTACACAAGATTTATTTCCAGAGCTGTTTGCTAAACACATTCCACACATGCTAACGCCGCACAAATTGCAATACAAGCTAAATGGACAAATGAAGAAAATGTGCAAAATGCAGAGGGGCTAGGGAAGAAAACAGGCTTAGGGATGATGCTCTACTGGGATTTCACAGGGTGCGGTTACAGCCCTCAGTACCTGAGTAAACAGCTGAGTCCATTCCCTGAACGGCTTCTCTCTCTCTGGCTGGTTCACCGGGTGTTTGCTTGTCTGAAGACTCACACGATTTTTCCTCAGGTAGTTCTCCACTTATTTCCATGTTGTCCTGAGTGCCCAAATCAGATCTTTCCTCTTTCTCATCATCATTTTCACCATCTGTAAGCACAGGCTCGATCAGTATCTGCACGCTGCTCGCCAGGGAATTTGCTGTGCGCTTGCACTCTTCTGCCACGATAAACTCGTCTGTAGGCGTCTCTGGCTCAAATGTGCTGCCAGACACTTCTTTGGTAGGCGACTCGATTTTGACGGAAGGCGCTCGCACAGGCAATCTGGATTTCTTGGAGCAGTGCTGTGCTGCCTTCTCTTCTTCTGGCACCTGCGGCTTCCCATTGCTTTCACTCAGGGAGTTATTTCTTGTAACTAGGCCGCCTTTGCTCTTGGCATATGTGGATCTAGGAATGACGGAAACCGAGCCCTTCCTTGCAGGGGCTACGTAGCTTGGTTCTTCCTCGCTGGAAGACAAGGCTATTGTCCTTTTGTAGGGGGTTCTTGTTTTGGTGAAGACGCCAGGTTTTTCTTCGCTGTTTTGGTCTTGCCCAGACTGTACAGAGAGTGAGCGGCACAGCTTGAACTGCCTACCGTCTGTCTCCACCCAGCTCGGATCCTCCAGCATGTTTCCCCCTGTCACAGAGTCTGCTCCCTTCTCCCAGAAGTTCTTCAAGTTCTTGAAATGTTCACGATCGACGCCAATACCCTCCTCTTTGTTACTCATTGATGAGATTGTATAGTTCACACCTTGCTTCACAGCCTGGCTGCTTTCCCCCTCTGTGGTCAGTGGTCTGGGGCTGGTCAGCAGCTTTCTATTTGTGAGGCTGTTCTCTGCTGGCCCCACGTGATTCACAGACTGCTCAGATCTGGGGAAAGTTCTGCTTGGTCTCCTCTTAACTGGTATCTTGCTGGGAACGTAAGTTTCCTCAGGTGGAGTTTTTGCCCCCGCTGTGGTGCCAGTGGCCCCATCAAGAGCTTCTCCTCCAGCTGCACTGCAGGACTGAGGCACAGCATCCTCCGAAAGCTTGGTGGGCAAGGGAGATACTCCATGACCTACAATGACAAAAAATGCTCACAGCCTGTCCTACCACATCACATTGTATTTCCCTGGAAGGTCTGGGATGCAGCTTCTCAAAGGGAAGCCAGTTTCCAGAAGCCACCAATATGTTCCTAATTATTCCCCATTTTGAGACTCTAGCAAGCCTTCTTCCATCTGAAGAAAGCTCTGGAAACCCCAGCCCTTCTCTCAGCAGCAGGACATGGAAAAAAATCTAGTGAGCTCTGAATTGTTGCTGTGAGTTGGGGATATGTTTGCAGCTTTGCTTTCAGTTTGACAGCTTTCCTAGTGGCTTTTTGCTATGTACCAAAAATGCACTTACATTCAAGGCAGGAAAGAGAAGGTAACTTGGATCTGTGGGTTAAGGACTTGTGAGCCAAGCGCTCAGTTTAAAACGTACTGAGAGCCAGGAGAAATTTTAGTCATTGGATTTTTTTCTTGGTCCCTGCTGCCTTGGGCATAATTCATACAAATGTTGGCAGCCCATTCTTACATGCCAAGGTAAGAAATACTCTTTGTTATTCGTTTGTACACACACAAAAAAGTATCTTGTCCCTTGGTGTTTAAAGTCGAATAACAAAAACGCCAATGGCTCGCTGAACAAAAACCTTACCTTTTCTAGACAAATGCAAGCTGTTTGTTGCAGCCACAACTGGACTTGTTCCAGCGTCACTCTCTGAAGAAGAGACATCATGTATACTGGATCTCTGAATGGAAAACAAACCATATCAGTGTATATAAACTGGCAAGACTGGAAAAATATTTTTTATTTGAGCACGGACAGCCCCTGACAGTAAGTACAGACTGTGTGAAGGTCCAAGGAATAACAAAACAGAGAGGCTGTGCCTATGCTACCTTGTGTGATCCAGAGAGCAGGACAGCAAGTCTCGGCTTTGGTTTTGGCAAGACTTTGTGCTCCTCTGAGGTATCAAGAGCAGGCATGCTGGATCTGTGGGAGAGGAGAAATGCCTGAGCAAGGAGACCAGTGGTAGTGATGTGCCTGGTAGGGTGATCAGGCAGCCTTCAACATCATCTCAGTTCTGCTCAGCTACTGTGCCACTCAGCTACTCAGCCCAATATAAGGCTGCCCAGAGCTGGTGCCTTCATTTATTTTCTATTACTGCTTGGAAAGACTGGGGAACATGTTAAATGGCCTGCACTTGGAGTAAGGATGAGTCTTCTCCTGCAGTCAGTACAGAACTTGCTCAATAAAAAAATGGTGTCAACTTCTAGGTTTATTCAGATTTTCCCCTTCTGGGAGAAAACGGTAGGGAAAAACACAAGAAGCAGCAGGGCCAGAAGAGCCCAAGAGCCATGCAGGAGGGAGATGCATTTCTGTGCTATGGCCCAGGAAGGAACAGGCCACACCTCGCAGTCCAGGCCAAAGGCATAACCATATTGATGGAGGATTTGGAAACTACAGGAATGTGTATGACAACAATAGTTAGGGCAAAACTATAGTATAGGATATAAAACTTCATGCCTGGAATATAAGTTAATTACTAACTGCCTGGTAGATAAATGGAAGAAACATATCACAGGCAGTTTCCTTGACTGTTTCTACCACCTTTGGGAGTGTCTAGTGGTGGCTGCTCTCTAGATGGAGAACAGCAGTCAAGCTGGTGAGGTTTCAGATGACAATGCTTTGTGCTTAGGACTGAGTAAGAAAAACAAAGCAAGGTTTTCAGGATTGAATCAAGCCAAAAAAACCCCATTAGGACCATTGCTGTGCTGGTAAAGCAGGAGCATCCTGGGCTTGTTGACTCTTCATTAAGCAACACCCAATGATCAGCTGCAAGAGGTTTGGAAGTGTCAAGGCCCATACTTAACTGGAGCAATTGCCACCTGTGAAGAACGATTCCTCATTCTGCTGACAAAAAATGCACATGAGACAGGAACAACAGTAAGTGAATATGTGAATATTTTAATGGCTTCTCCATAGTCCATGAATATTGAGTGAGGTCACTGATTTGCTCATTGGGAGTGCTTTTTTAGTGGGTGTTTCTGCTCAGTCAGCACAACACGAAATCCTACCAAGCCTTGATGGAGAGTGATGAGCACTGGACACAGAGGTTGGCACCAGCAGGAAATGAGCAATTCCTCAAACAGTTCATTTTGTTAGTGTTGCTCGACGGCAAAAATTAAACAAATAAAACCATAATTACTTTGAAAAACTAACCAGAATATCCTGACATTGGAGACAGCTTCCCTTATCAAATCATGCAGGAAAAGACCTTTCTGGGATAAGCACATTAGCACTTAGTTATTAGGGGAGGATTGATATTCTACCAATTCCTGGGAAAAAGGATTTAAAAAATATCCTATGTAACCTATTATTTATACAGTCTTGGAAACTCAGTTAAAGACCAGGATTTAATGGGTAGCATTCAATTTTCATTAGAAGAAAAAGCAGCAGCCAGAGCATTGCACGAGCAGAGGCCGTTACCTCTCCTCTCCTGCGCCAGCGGCATGCTTGGGGAAGGCAGGACTCGGGGCAGCTTTGCTTTCCAGATCGGGCTGAATGTGCTCATTGGCCTCATCTGTAATATAACAGAGACAATTGAGAAATGACATTTATTTAAACTTGTAATGGTCGGTGGTTTTCATTTAGGGAAAGAAAAGGCTTGTTAAATGAGTCCGACAGCACAAATCCCGTGGATTTAACAGGAGATGGCTGATGGGGGGCTCTGCCTGCTGCCTCCACTGACGGGGCGGGGGCCCTGGAGCACTGTCACCTGTGCTCCCCACGCAGCAAAGGCACCTCCGGACCCCATGAGTCCGAGAGGCCAAAGCGAGCTGTCGCATCACTGGAAACCTCTGCAGGACACTGCCGTGGCTGTCAATAAAATTAATCCGTTCCAGGAATTAATTTCAGCCATTTCCTGTTTTGACTCAAAGTCATCCGATCTTGGCAAACAAAGGAGGAGGCCAATACAGTTAATGAGGAGATCCCTGTTATTTTTACTGGCACAAGGCTCAGCTATGTCTTCTAAGCTCTTAAAGACCCTAAAGAAAAAACAATAGAAGACAGAAACGTTTACAGCAGCCTGCCAGGCTGCATTAGACATTGTGCTGGCAAGCAGGCTTTCTTGCTACTACAAACCCAAAATAATTAAACCCTCAAACAGCGATGAAAAACTAAGCTTAGTCTGGTCAACAAGACCTGCACATATTTACTCACATGCAGCTAGGTCTATTTTAAAGAGTAAATCTACCTGTTACAAAAATCGCCAGATTTCTTTAGGATATAGTTCATTACACAATACGAAAGAATCAGAGGATCAAAGGATTCAGATGTGACATTAAATAATACAGCCTTGCTTGTTATCTGGTTAAAAAACTGCACTAAGCCCAAGAGCAGATTAGTCCTATGGACGGGCTGTGATATCAATGTCGCACTGGCGCTGCCTGTGCGGTGCCATTCAGTATCAGCCCAGTCAGCCCAGGGATAACAGGGATATCTGAAGATGGAGCTTCACTCCCCCTTGCCTCTGCATCCCCATGGAGAAAAATGCTGCAGTCCCAACTCTTCCTCCCCACCCAGCGCCTGGCCATGCGGCGCAGGGGACCACAGCAGGCATTGCTCAGGGCTGGCTGTGTTAGGACCGTGCATCTGGCACACGCATGAGATGGCAGCTGCGTGGCCCCGTGGTTTCCGCAGCAGTGGGAAGTCAGGGAGTCGCTCCTGCTGCAAGTCAGGAGTCTGGTTGTGTAAGAACAAGCCAGTTTTAGAGAGCGCGTTTCTGAGAGAGGGACTGTGTTTTGTCCACCTAAATGTTGATGTGCAAAAAACAGCACTGAGCACCGTTTTGGGAGAGACAAGCTGTGGCATGGCTGGTGGCATGTGCAGGCCACGTCACATGCAGGCACGGGAAGACACGCTGAGAAGTGTTTACTTATACAGCGAGCCACGTCCTCCTCTTCTGCCCCAGACCCAAGGGAGGGAGATGCCAGTAGGTAGCTGCTCTGGAAGCAGAGAAACCAAACACGGAGCTCTCACATTTTCCTTCTGCCTGTGATGGTTGAAAAGACCTTGACAACGAATGACTGCATTCATTTCTGACCTCACTTCCACTTCCAAAGGCATTGCGTCATATTTGCTTCCCCCTCAGACAGAGCTCCCCCCTCCCGGCTGGCAAAGGCAGCGGGAGGTGTTCACTTCCTCCCATCCAAATGACTGCCCTTCAAAATGGCTCAGCCACTGACACAGCTATACCTGGCTTCTATAACCACAAACAAATAGGTTATTAGTACATTATAATCCATCAAGACAAGCAAAATGCCAATGCTAGCTTTAGGATGGGACAGAATAAGAAGCATATTCCAAGAGAAATTAGTAGTGGCCTGACCAGTTTAACTTGTCCATATATATATTTATATACATATGTATACAGCCACTCCTGCTATAAGACTTTAGCTGCTTTACTCATTTTCTATCAGTCTGAAACGAAGACACTCAACACTTGGGGAAAGCACGGCTAACTGTGTGTGCCATCAGGGCTGACCTGCCTCAGCGGGTGGATAAAATGGTCTCTCTCCTAGACGATTTTTTAGCTCTTATCCATTGCACACAAGCTCACAGGAGAAGTTATCACCAAATTCATCCATCTGTGCTGCTCTGCAGGCTGTAGTTTAAATATAGGCTACCTATATCTATCTAAAAAGGTGTCAAGATGGCAAGCAAAGGCCCTTATCTCATCTGCTGTAGACTGAACGTGAGTTGCACAGCCAAACCACTGGTAAAGGGGCCTCACCCTTGCTCCCTGATGGGCCAAGCGCTGCTCTCACTGGTGCAATACTCTTGCTGACAAGTCAGTGAGAGAAGTGCTCGCCCTCACGTGTGAAGGGAGGCAACCTATACAGTAACCACTGCAGGAGCTGAGCACGCAATAGGCAATAGCAAGGTGAAAATATTAGCTGTAGAATCTTGATCCTCAACCAGTGCTGTAAAATGGCAGCGGGAGAAGCAAGAGAAAGGAATAAAGTCACATTATACCCATGCTTTACCACAATAAGTCGGAGAATAGAAAAAGAGAAAGAAAGGGAAGAAAAAAAAGTTGAGAAAGAAATAGAGGGCTAAATCTAAAGAGGGCTATAGTAATTTAGTAACATTTGCTTCTTCAGTCTTAAAACATCATGAGTCAAGCAGCGCACATGCAAAGACATAACTTGCATATTAGTGCTATCTTAATAAGGAGATTATTTTAGATGATAACCTGAGACCACATCTCAGACGTGCACATCAGTGGTAAAAGTTAAGTCTAAAACCAACAGTACTTCAAATTCTGCTTTCCTGAAATGGACTACAAGCTAAGGGTGCTGACGCCCCTGGCAAGGCAAAAGGCAGACAAATCCAATTCATTGCTGGCTACTAGCTGGGCTGCAGATGACAGAGCATTCATCTGACCTGGGCCCCAGCAGAGGCTGCTGAAGTGTCTGTCTCTTCATGCAAAGAGGATGCAAGCACAAATGCACATGCTCAAAAAGCAGAACACGCTCTGCAGAAATGGCCAAGCAATGATGTCGAGCTGGAAAAGGTTTTATATATGTTTTAGCATTCTGGAGGGATGATAAAATAGTGAATTTAATGACATCATGAATCCTTAATACCAAGGATAAGAGCAACTTCATATGAAATATGATGGGCCAGTTCTGCATCAGAGGCTCCAATGAATCTATGCTAAGTTATGAGAGCTGTCAAGGGTAAGTAAAAAGCAAAAAGAAAATGAGGCTCTCAGTTAGTGAAGTCCCCAGCCGGCATTTAGCTTTGAGAATGTGTCTAAGTAATGTGGAACTAAGAGGGGTATACTAAGCCCAGGCAATTAATGTTACAGAGACATCCTGGCCAACGAGGCCCACCGAACAAAGGAGTGATGTATACCGCTGTTACCCTACAGCAGGCATGGGCAGCTGGGCCCAGGACAGAGGGCTAAACTGGTGGAGATGACATTTGAGTTTTAGACAGATGGAAGATAACCCTTTATCTATGAGTAGCCTTTACTGCAAAAGAGCAGAGCCCAGTTATAGGGTGCTTATATTAGGGACCGCGGTAGACTTTGCTTAGAGCTGCCTATCAGGGCTTTGGTTTCCCCAGAGCAGCGGCAGCCCATAACTCACCAGTCACGCCTGAGTATCTGTGATTACCTGCCTTGACAAATAATCGGGGAGGTGTGTGAGACTGGGCTGCAGTCCCTCAGTCCTGCTGTGGAGTTGGTTAGCCTGTCTTCATGTTGAGGACTGGATCTGAATAATCCCCAGTTCTGCTTTGCACAAATGTTCAGCACGAACTACCAGCTCCAGGCTGGTGTACATTTGGACTCAAAGCAGAGTCCTGCTTGTTTCACATGGGGCTGATCTTTTCTCTTCTCTGCCCTGAGCTGACAAATCTGATTTGATCTGTTTTACATACCACCATGAGAGTTCATCTGCTTGTCAAACAACATGCAATACATCTGCTTTGAATGAGCACATGGTCCCAGATGTACCCTTGCTATGGCACAGCAGCCTGGGTACCATTCGGACTTGGCCCTAAAGCCCTTTTTACTTTGAAAACCATGTTGTGTCTTGGAATTATTCCCATGCGAAAAACTAGGCATGGGCCATCATTCCCCTCTCACAGAGGGCAAACGCTTGCCAGAAGAGAGGCACCCCCTCTCTTTGCACCCCACCACCCTGGAGGCCTGCAAAAGCAGCCAGCTCTCTGTTTTTGTCAGACCGCTCGAGGAATCGGGGGGGTGTTTGACCCACACATATCAGTTTGATCCCAGAAATTCCCCTACATCACCCCTTTCTCTTGTTGCTTCTATGACAAGAAATTATACCAGTGACCTCTGACAAACAGAGATTTTGGAAGAAAGAAGCTGTAGTGGTGAAAAGGCATTTACTGCACGTAGCTGGTAAACAGCTTTTGCCTTAGTCCTCTGCCACACTGTAATTTTTTCTTTGGGCCCTGATTTTGATAATCAGGTGGGTTTTTTTCTAGTACTGCAAGCTTAGCTGAGAATCCCCTTATCACACACAAAGGCTGGACCCCAACAGGCTCCCAGTACTGGAAGACCCTCATACTTGATCACTTTCTTCCGTTTTCTTAAGATGCACACTAACATACTTACTTTCTAGTTTGCCCTTTTTCCTTCTAATCGATGCTCGAAGTAGATCTGACCCCTCTAAGTCTTCCTGAAACCGTTTCGCCTTCACTTCCGAAAACCATTCACCTGTCACAAACTTCTTCTTCTTTTCATCCTTGATGGAGCCTTGTATCCGCCTGAAAATCAATGAGAACATTACACACCAGAAAGATCTCCAAGGTTTCCACTTCCCCTGAGCTACCTTTGTAACCATTGTACAGTTCAGCTGTCTGATGCTACAAAGAATCCAGAGATTATTCTCTGCAATCACAAGGGCAGAACCAGCATTAAAACAAAAACTTATTTATTCTTCAACTGAAATGGGAACAGCACCTTCTGAACACAGGCCTTCACCTCTTCCACATTTTACAAATCCAAATCAGTCACCTCGCAAGGAGATTTGTCCACTGCTTTGCAGCCCTGAGGGTTTGGGAAGGGGTGGGGCTGTTTGCAGGTCTTGCACTGCTCCGTTTTGTTTGTCTATTAATCCTTTTATGAGCCGCAAAGCCTTTTGGATCAAATCTGATGCAAACCATGGAAATAAATCATGTTATTTAGGGGAGCAACTTGTCCCTGCAGCATTCTCCCCGGACACTGCTCCTCTCCCTGCTCCTCCTGCCATGCCAATTTTGGCACTCAAACAGTTAGCTCTCCTTCCTGAGCACAGCTTCTCCTACTGTAACTCGCTCGGGCACACCCAGGGCTGGTTTTTGGCACCTAAACCTGCCAGTGCTCTGTTTGCTAGCCTGTACTTTTAACCCTCCTCCGGTTATTCTGTTTTCACACCACAGCTTGCTGAATTAGCTGCCTTTCAGCTGGCACTGCCTCCCACAGCTCACCACAATTTAGGGTCCCTGCGAGACCCGAGAGGCCAGAGGAAACTCCCACCTCAGCCCAGTTCTCAGCAGGAAGAGGGGGCAAAACCCCGGGTAACTGTGGAGCCTTGAAGGGCCACATTTGGCTGCCTAAAGGCCAGAAGGGAGCAGGTATGGGACAACTGGGCTGAAGCCTCTGCAGGCAGCGCTGGGGGGCCCAGCAGGGCTGACAGCCAGGGAGCTGCACACCTCCCTTCTAGGTCAGGGCTGGATCTGCCCCTGAGAGGGTCTCGAGGTGCCGGGCCAGAGGAGATGTAGGAACTTATTTTAATCTTGTAGACACCAGATCTGTGTAATGCCACTGACTTCATTTTGCCCAGCGGGTAGGTTGTGTTGGAGCCAAACATGTCCACACTTGCACCAAAGGTCTTACTGCATATAGCCATACTGACAGCAAGGGGCACTTGGCACCACCCCAATTAGGATCTAACTCGCTTTGCTCCCCAATGAAAGCCATCTGTGCAACAGCTTCCAAAGAGAAGTGAAACAAAACTGAAATAATCCACTCTTTTCCCCAAACCTCCACTGCAGAGCAGAAATTTTACTGCATTTCAGAAAAAGAAAACAAAAAGAAGAATAAGGGAATACCTTTTTGAAACCTTGTTTCAGTTCCGGGGAGGTACAAGAGCACGCAGACACATACACCTCAATCCTAATCTCCTTGCGTGCCACCCCCAGTTCTGTTTCCCCAGCTCTCACCCCCGAGCAGAGGCCAGGGCACGTAGGCTCCTTGGAGCCTCTTGCGAAGCTGCCCGCTCCCCCTTCAAGCCTTGAGCATCCCTCCTACATGGGGTTTACTCTTTTTTGGCTCAACAGCAAGTCGAAGACTCACATCCTTAACAGGGGTAAACTGGCACGGTGCCATCCACACTCACTGAGCTACTCATTTCGTGCCATGGAGAGTTTGGTGCCAGCTTCCTGAGCCCAGTGCGTACTGTCAACCCAGATGGTCTAATGGCTGGCATTTAAAAAGTGACAGCAGCAACAAGCAATCCCGATCAACCAGACCTGAGCTCCAGGATGGCCAGTGGCAACTGAGCTGAACTGAGAGCGATTCCTGGCTCTCAAACGGCTCCCCGCAAACCTTTGGCAGATCCCGTAGCCTCTCCTCTCACTGCCCCTCTCTGCCTGCCCAACGGATGCTGCGCGCACACACACACACACCTCGAAGAGCACCGGAGGGACACAAGCAGAAATGGGAATGTAAAGTCTCATTTTAAAACACCCTATGTGATTTCTGTGCTACCAAGTGAGGAAAACAAGGCAGCAGCTACTCCCCTCCTGAGACCTCTGAAACCGAGAAATCAGCATCTTCCTCCCCAGAGCAGGAAAGGGATGATTTCCCTTGGCGGCTCTGAGGGCTGCTGATTAACTCAAAAGGAGTGTCCAGCCCTGCAATCCTGCAGAGAAAGGACAGCAGCAACAGCAGGATGGCTGAGAAAGCAGGAGGTGCAATGAGCAGATCCATCGGGATCTGAGCAAGAAGGGACAGCGCTGCTGCAGCCTGCACCTCTCTGTGGTGCACACACACAAGCACAGACACAGACACACATGCTCCTCTTTAAAAGAAGTAAAAAAATCCCCCCAGGGGAAGCTCACGTCCTGCTGTTATTGCGCACTCTCTCACCTGATGCGATCCCCATCCTTCTTCTTCAGCTCTGCATCTCTCTGCAGAACCTTCATCAGCTTCTCATACTCCTCCTCGGTCAGGAAGCTCAAGTCCAACATCTTTCCCGCAATCTTCTTGAGTTCTTCAGACAGCTGAAGCAATGACACACCAGGAACTAATCCAGCCCAGACTGCCGTAATGCCATGGGCAGCCCCTGTGCAGCCCACCCTGGTGCGCTGAGCAAGACGTGGCTGGAGAAAAAGGACTTCACAACAGCATGGCTTGGGTGGAAGTTGCGTTAGCACCCGGACTTGCACTTTCAGGCTCTTTGCTGGCGTGTTTCTCTGCGCTGCATGCCCTCCCCTGCCAGGAGAATTCTCTCAGCAAAATTATGCTCCTTCGCTTTTCTTCAGGCACAGTCACAGCGATTTGGAAGCCAACGTCAATCAAACAGGCAAGCACAGGAAGGAGCGAGCTCGCCGCCTGCCTTAGCTGCCTCAAGAGGCACGAACGCTCATCTCACCAACGGCAACCCCAGCACCTCTGGCATGCACTTTCTTCAACGGGGGAGTCTGCCTCCGTTGAGTTCAAGCACCCTGCAAAGAAATAACACCAAGATGGCTTTCAGGATAAGCACGACATATGGTAACCGAATGTGTACATTGGGGGTTTTTATTTGTTCTTCAGCGCAAGTTCCAAAACAAGCTGCCCTACTTTTTTTCTCCGTCCTACAGCTCCTCACGTGGTATTAACCTAACCAAGACAATATTTTATTTTAGCCGCCTTCCTTCTAACAGGTAAACAGTCGACTCAGCATGCTACAAGCAAAATATGCATATAAATTACAAAATTGCTTGCTTGCTTTTTACTTCCATTCTTTTCCTCACTTCTTCCTGCCCTAAATGAGACTAAGGATAAGCAGCTAGCCTTTGTAAAGCAATTAGAAAATGACAGAACAGCAACCTGAAAGTGTTATTGCTGCATTTTATGCTATAAAATACCAGAGGCTGATGATTTTCTAATATGGGTGCACTTTGCTTTATGATGCACTGATATTTGCTATTCAAACAGTACCGGTGCAGATCACTTAGCATTTCAACAGACACCAAAAATGGCCAGAGGCTGCAGGGCATGGAGGAAGAGTAAATCGTGTGTTGCTCTGCTACTTTATTCCTTTTTCTCTCTCCTGACCAACTCAAGGGCAATAAGGCACACCTCTGAGGGAGCAGAAGTTCTGCCTGTGTCCATGTAGGCAGTTTCTAGCTCACCAGATGGGAATTTTCCCCTGTTTCCAAGCCCATCAGGTGACTGTGGCTTTCATTATACTTGACTTTTTTCCCAAAGCCACAGCCTTGTGAGTCAGGTCATTAAAAATGAATAAATCCCAGCTTTCATGGCAAACATGATCTAAAGGTCACCAGGCCCATTCCCTAACCTCAAGGCCTGGATCAATGTGAATTGATCTGTCTGTCTGTCTGCTCTGCCCCTTTGAGGATGGCAACTGCAGCCCTCCCGGGACCACCTCTTTCAGTGCTTAGCTAACTGGCAGCAAGCAGCTTCTTCCTATTGCCTACCCCAGATCTCCCTGGTAGAGATCAGCCCGTCCTATCCGCCACGGGCATGCTCCCTTTGCAGCCATCCTCACAGGGTTTTACACTTCAGCCTCCACATTAACCAGCCCCAGCTCCTTCAGGTTCCTCAGAGCTGGGGTCTTCATCATTTTTGTCGCTCTTCTTTGGACTGTCTCCACATGGTGCACCTCTTCCTTCAACTGGCAGATCCAAAGTTAAGCACAAGTATTTCAGCTAAACTTTGCTCATTTGACACCATTTCACAGATTTATGCTATTTTACGGATGATACATTACCAAATGTTTGCCTTTTTCCTAATGGAGTAACAACATGTTAGAAGAAAGAACTGGCATCTGACCTTAATGCTTACAAAGAAATACCACAAAACTGCATAAAAAGGCTCATAGAAGCATTGGGCATTGTCATAAAAACTCTAATTAGTGGAAAATAATTTTTGGAGGGAAGGAAATAACATTTCATATTTCTTTGAGGCAAGTATGGCTGTGCTTGTCACACTACAATTCCAGCCTTTATCATCTGAGAAACTATCGATACCACTCTAAATAATTAAAACAGAAACAGTAATAAAAAGCCCAGATGAATCTCTACTGTTTAAAACTATGTTTCGTCCAGCTTGGCATGGCTCTTCCACGCTTGGTTCCAACCATCTACTCTCTCTGGCTCTCAGATGCAATCCTACTTCTACAAAGCCATTTACAGAAATTTCTGGGGCAGATTTTATTTTTAAAAAAGTATCTAGGGACACAGTTTTCACAGTATTTGCTTCTCTAGAACTTTTATTTATTTTTAACAAACCTATGACATGTGGGCTGAAAGTACTTGAGAAAACATTTTCAGCAAAGACTCATATTTATTCGTTAGTATGGTAGTCAATTAGAAAAAGAATAAAGGCTGCTTCTTTTTATATAGCCTTTTTTTTT
>VZTV01012316.1:0-17042 GCA_013400875.1 Anhinga rufa | reverse complement strand
GTGCCTGCAGACTTCTGCATCACCAACATGTGATGAAGCCCTTCCTATATTCTTGCTGAACAAGCCATTTAGTTAGCACGCACTGGAGCTTCTTGTAGCTGCCAAGACTATATGTGATTCTCTGCCCCCCTGTGCCTCAGAGTCAGTGATTTTTTTTCTGCCTCCTTTTCTAGGGGATCAGGAAGGAGTTCGGGTGGCTGCGGAGAAGATGGTAAGCAAAAGATAATTGTAGTAAATGTAGCATGATGATGTGTAAACCTGAAACATCTTTCCTATTGCTACAGTTGATATTTTCTACCTAAGAAAGTAAGGAGGGACGTGAGGGAAACTCCTGCCAGGGCACGGTAGTTGCTAGCTCTAAAGTAAGTTGCATGTGGCAAGGTTGCCTTGAGAGGGTACAATGTCGTTTCTGCTGGGAAGAAGAGGCTGTGGTCTGAAAGGTCCGAAATGACAGATGAGATCTTCTGTTAGCCAAACTATTATTGCTGGAAAATACAGTTCAGCATATGAGAGGCTTTAAGGATTAGTTGTGAAGCATCCAGTAAAGTCAAAAGGTACTTAATGGGGGAAAAAAAATTCCAGTTCTATTGTGGGTTTCCAAAACGGCACCTGTTTCATGAAAAGGGAAAAATATTGTCGAGTAAAAGCTTTTTTCCTACTCTTTTTTTTTTAGAAAGGAAGTCTGGGAGGCTGATGGAACATGCCTTACTTAATGATGAAAGTGAGTGAGATGGTCTTGCTACTGATGGGGCAGGTGCCTTTCTGGGTGGGAAAGAAGAAAGCTGCTGGGAATTTTGTGGGTCCCAGTACTCCGTTCCAAGGGATCTGCAATTACACAAGACTGGTAGAAATACTGGATTTTCATGAATCAGTAGAATGGAGGGGTTGGACAGATAGTCATGCCCTCAGGCAGGGGTTGTTCCACATAGCTGCAATCACTGCTGTGATAAGAGAAGGATCTTTACTTTCCAATAGGACTTGTGTAAAATGACAGCTGGAACAGGCTGTTCTTTGGGATGGGTACACTGGGACTGGCAACAGGGTACACCGGGACTGGCAACGTTTCCTCTGGCAAGTGACTGCCTCAGTCCTTTATGCCAGCCTGTTCAGTAGAAACCTGGTACTGTTGAAGGGGCAATGTTGTTATAAGGTCTGACCTCTGTGTTGAGGGAGGCAGGTTGTAAAAGGCTGTTCAGCAGGGAGGTGGAATGTGGCTAGGCTGCTGCCTGAAAGCAGATCTCCACTGGTTTGGCTCACTGCTTTAACCCTCTGCTTTCCAGAAGTCCTGAAGGAGATCCAGAGTACTCTGGAGGGGGGCAGAGGGTGAGTATCAACCAACTTCTGTTCCTAATGGGTGGGGCTGGTGAGGGAGGGCATTTCTAGTTGAAAGCAGGGGGATGCCCAACCTGATGGCAGGGATCCTTGTGCTGGAATCTGGTCCTGTACGTGTCCCACGAACTACCAAAGGGACGTAATAAGAGAGAGGCAGGTTCTCTTTCACATGTTGTCCCTTGACGTTTTTTTATGAATAATGCTTTGTCTCTTTCTCTCCGAAAAGCAGGAGAGATCACATTCCCACATCCCAAAGGAACAGGACTCTGAGTATTCGCATACAGGTTTCTATTCGTGTCAACCCATACTGATCTAAGGGCAGGCCACATGGGCTTAGTCGGTCGAGGATGGGACTCTGGAGTTTTAATCCTGGCTTGACACTGTCACTTGGACACGTTCAGTATCTCTGCTCCCATTCTGTCTATACAATAGAGCTAAGCTACCACCATGGGTGCGGGGCTTTATCTTGTCTCCCTAGAATACTGATGTTCAGGTGACAGGGGCTACGGAAGTGTAGGCAAAGGAATACTGTTTGCAACGGATGCAGGAAGCTTGGTGGGATTGGTAACTGCTGGTGTGTAAGGATAAGTGACTGCCTGACACGCTCTGCTCTGCGCACTTCCTCTGGACACTACCTAATCCTGGTCTTCTGTCAGCAGCTGGGAGTGGATGGGATGATACTGCATTGCAATAATGAATCTTTTCTTGTGTCATTGCAGGAGCTATGCAGAAAGAAATTTGGCAAGAAGTCCATTAGGACATGGACTAAGTAATGGAGGAGGTAGGTGAGGCTAAGGATATTTCAGGCCCAGTGAAGTAGTCAAAGGAAGCAGAAAATAGAATGAAGTTTGTTTACAAAATTTAGCTTATTCAAATGGTTTGTGATAGTGCAGAACCCTGGCCTGAATTTTCAGGATGGGAATCTGCTGGCTGTGTGAGGTACTAGCACTGCTCAGCATCTTATGTGCCACATGAGTAAATATGCCGCATCAGCGTTAAAGGAAGAGATAAAAATCCTTGAAAGGCTCCTGCCTGACACTCAGCTTCACCATGAAGCAAACTGGAGAGGTAGCCAGAGCTCACAGCAATACTCTGTCAAGACTTACTAAGGACTCCCAAATAAATGGGTGCCTTCACCGAGCATTAACAGGATGCACAGAATCCCTCTTTTTGCCCTCTTCCCTTCCTCTGTGCTTGAAAGGTTTGAGTAGTGACCACAGCAACATGTGAGTCTGCATTCGCTCTGAAAACCCTTGGGCAGAAAACAGCGGAAGGGAGGTTACTATGTTTTTATAGTTTTATACATTGTCTTTCAAAATAAGCTCATATCTAGTGTATGTGTGGGGAGATGTGCCTTGCTAGAGCTTTTGGGTCCCGTGTAAATTCTTGTAGTTGATGCAATGATATGCATTTTATATAGCATAATATCAACTCATTAGCTTTCAACTTCTGCTTCCTAAAATGGCTTTTCTGTTCTTTTATCCCAAAGCAGATTGACCAGAATTCATCAAGGACTTTGTGGCATTGGATTGAGTGCCATAACACTACTGATTGGGCAAACCGTCCCTGGGGAGAGGGCACCACTGCTCCCTGCAGCGCAGACTAGCGAGCTGCAACCTGCATGCATATGCGTGCCTGCCTCTGCCTCCCCTTTTAGTGCCTCACTAGAGACATCTCCTCTTGGAGCCCGCCTTGCATTAGGACAGAAGTGGATTGCCAGGTCTGATGCACCACAAGCCTCTGAGTACATCTAACTCTTTAAAAGTTTGCACATTTCCCTTTTCTACTGGGCTGGGTTTTAAATTATAAATGTTACTGCCTTGGTGCAGGATTTTAATAAACGCACACTGTTACCTCCAACTGGTTTAAAATTATTTTTTGTACAATTTTTTAAAATCATATGGGTATTTCAGTTTTAACAGAAGCATTTTAGAAATTTACTTTTTAAAAAAAAAAACATTGAATAATATATGCTAGATTCCTGTGACTGCTGTATGTGGTATCTGAATGAGTAATTTTGGGTTTTGTTTGTTACAGTACTATTAACTGGCTTTACAGATTTGGGTAGAATCTATTTTTGTAGCCGTTCAAATCAGAGGAAAACTAATTGAATTTGATTTTTGTTTCAACACTACATTGCTCTTTTTTGGAAATAAAACTCTGAATTCCCTTTTGTGATCCTTGTCTGCTCTCATATCTATTCTTTCCATCAGCAGCAGCTTTCACACTGGCAAGAGGCTCATGCCCACTTACCTCTTGAAGAAGGTGGAGCTGTCCCCCTCGGAGCTGTAGAGGCAAATTGCACTCCTGGAGATTAAGTGGCCTCATTAAGCAAGGTGGTGATTTGGAGAAGACACACGTGGCAAGCAAGTTGATTGTGTCACTGTCCTGCGATTCATACATCGTGTTGCCAGAAAAGGGCGCTGGTTCAGATTATAGTCCCCGGAAGGTCATCTACTAGCTTGTCCTGAGATAACTCGGGTGATAATACACTGGAGGGAGAAGCAGTTGATCTGACAATGCTGCTGTACTAGCGCGCGAATGGGTTTTGAATTGGAACTGGTGAAACTCTGCAGAGAGCACTTTGTTAATCTTTAAACTTTTTGGTTCCGTTGTCCCTGACCTAACACTACTTTCTTCCTTTCCAGCTAAGAAAAGAGTATTCTCTTAGTTCACTCCTGTAACTTGCTTGTAGCACGGTGTGAGCCTGCGAGAAAGAACTAAATCCTCCCACACTGGGTGCTGAGCTGTCATCCTTGGCATGCTTTGGAAACCTCTCCTTGGAAGCTCTCTTGTTTTGGGCTCTGTCTTTATCTTCCTGAGCAAGGTGGAGGGATCCTTTATTTCCTAGAGCACTAGGGTGGCACTTTCTATTCTGCAGGAGAATACGGTTGCAGAGTTGCTGTTGCTCAGGTGATGTTTCAGGCGCCTTTCCTTCTCCTTTGAGACCTAATTTATTGCTAATGAGGTTTTAGAGAGCCTTCTCTCCTACTCAGCGTGGTCTGACAAACTAGTTTCCATTTCCTTGTTTCTACTAGCTTCGTTATTTCCTTGTTTCCATTGCTGCAGGATTGAGGCTAACAGAAAGGTGGCCTGCTGTTTTCCACCTCTTGTGCCAGGCACTGATGCTGGAAATGTGCGGGAAGTTAACGGTTTAATCAGCAGCTTCTGAGCTGGTCTGATCCTGTGCACATGCATCATCCTGGTGCTCCCAGCTGCTGCTTTCTGTTCCTCGCAGATGGGCTGATTCTAATGCCTTCTCTGAGTATTTCATTTGCTGGCAGGCTTCGGGTAAGTGGCATGGCAGACCTGCTCAGAAAGGGCAAAAGCAGTTTATAACTTCTCCCCATTTTCACCCATGTAACTTGAAAAATCCAATAGGTCCGCTGAAAGAGTTAGAGAAATCACAAAAATGCTATCCTAATTTGTACACCTTAAAGTGAATTTAGATTTGAAAACAAAAGAAACTTTATCCAGGCTTCTTGTTATTTTTCTGAAAGCACAAGCCACACTACTAATGGGGTTGAGTAGTTCAGGATGCGTGCTGATAAATGGTAGATTTTTCCTAGCAATGCTTATTTGAAACCTACAGCTGAGGATTCACTGGAGTAAGCTGCTTGGCTTATTGTTGTGAGCAAAGGCATTAAGAATCCTTTTAGAGCTGCCATGCCTAAAATACAGGAGAAATAGCAAAGGGGCAAAGCAGAGGAAGAGTGGAACTCATGTGTTGTGCTTTCAATTATATTCTGAGCTGAACAGGAGAGGATGGAAAGGCTCATAACATTCAGAACTAGGGTGTATTTTCTGTGACGCCAGAAAACCACTAGCAAGTAAAATCAGTGGTGGGGTGAGGTGTTCTTGAAGGATGGAGTCCCCAGTGAATGTCTGTAAGCAGCTTTTGAATGTAATGGGAAAAAAAATCCCTCTGCATCTCTCCCTTTCAGGACTTGCCTTCTGAGCCTTGCTGTTACCCTTAGTCTGCCTGTCAGCTGATAGTAACAATAATAGCCTGTTTCTGATCAGTGGATTCAGCTGCTGCCAAACTCCTTGAGTTTTGTGCCTACCTCTACTTTTCACTTGAACTCCGCTTGTCTGGGATCTGATAGAAGCTTGCTGTCTCCAAGAGCTAACACTTAATGCTTGGAAGCACTCCGAGGGCTCATTGGCCCTTATTAACGTTATTGCCAGTCAGGCTTTGGCAGTGCTTTTCCTTTCTCCTGCTTTATGCGGTCTCATTGGGGTCTGGCACCGTAAAGTGCCCCTTTGCTGCAGGAGCTGAGCTGCTGTTAACACTGGCTGCCAGGGCTTGAAAAAAATCCTTTCTTATAGCTATGCTGGCAGCATGTTCCCTAACCCTTGCAGACCTGTTTCTCTGCAGAGGGGAAGGTCTTGGATCACAACTAAAGAACAGCCCAAATTTTCCACATCTGAATACACATATTAGGTACCCAATATGGGACACTGTTTTATAGTGGCCTTGTTTTAGGTCAAATGCTTTCTTGTAACGTGAGCTCTTTTAAAGGGTTGCGTATTTGATGCCAAAATTCTCTAGTTCTAGAAAAGCTTGGCCTGAGGCTCTCTTAGTTTTTTCAATAGTAATGCAAGCTTTCCTCAGATGTTTAGCAACTGAATATTTGCTGAATTTGTCTAACAATTCTATTAGAAGAACATAATGTTGGAAGGAGAAGTACTTTTCATCTTAGTTATAAGGCCTTAGGCATGTCTGGTTAGTGAGAGAATGAAAGATTTTTACAGCTTAATTGGTCTGTTTCTTAGAATATGGTTTGTATCTATTGCAGCTAGAATAAATGCATGCCTGGACTGTAGTCCTAAATTCAGCCTGCAGAGCACATCACTGCCTTTGTGGCCTCGTGGGTTGGGATGTCTTTAATAAGAGCAGGACTGAGATCTGGTGGTGAATTGGCATGGCTGAAGAATGAGGCTTCAGTGGAAGTTTTCTTCTAAAGCCCAACAGTCCTTGCTAAGCCACATTATTTGACTTGGTGATCTCCAGGCAAAGGCCGAGGTGTTGCAACTGTACCTGATTCCCTGAGGTAAGCCAGGTGGAGAAGAGCGATTCCTTCAGTAGCTGCCAGAAGCCCTTGGTCACAGACTACTCGATGCCTTCATAACAGCCGCAAGCCCCTAAGTGCTTGGATTATTTCCACGCAGTACGTCGACCTCTTCCTCCGACGTCATGGTGATGGGGAGTTTGACAAGCTTTCCAGATTAGGTGCAGCTTAGAAGAGGATCAGCAAAACCCTATGTGAAAAGGCTGCTGTAGCAGTAGGATGGCCCTTGAGATCATCCTGCTATTGATTAATTTGTTCCGACTCTTGCTTGGGTAGAAATGGTCCCCCTCAAGCAGAGCCCCATCCCAAATGTGTCTGGGTAGTGGTTTCTGGTTGAGGAAGGGCCTTTTCTTCATGTTGCCCCTGTGGAGATGGGTGGACTGAGGTGGTCTGGCTTTCTCTGGTAGCAGTTGCAAGCTCTGCAATGATAATAGCAAATGGTTGCAGGGTGGATGAAGGGATGGAGGGTAGCCTCAGCAAGTTCGCCGATGGCACCGAGCTGGGAGGAGCGGCTGATACGCCAGAAGGCTGTGCTGNACAGGAGTGTGGGCAGCAGGGCGAGGGAGGCCATCCTGCCCCTCTGCTCTGCCCTGGGGAGGCCGCAGCTGGGGTGCTGTGTCCAGTGCTGGGCCCCCAGTGCCAGAAGGACAGGGAGCTGCTGGAGCAAGGCCAGCGCAGAGCCACAAGGATGCTCAGGGGATGGAGCATCTCCCTGGTGAGGAAAGGCTGAGAGACCTGGGCTTGTTCAGCCTGGAGAAGAGAAGGCTGAGGGGGATCTCCTCAGTGCTTATCAGTGTCTGAAGGGCGGGTGTCAGGAGGGTGGGACTGGGCTCTTCTCAGTGGTGCCCGACGACAGGACAAGGGGCAATGGGCACAAGCTGGAACATGGGAAGTTCCACTGAAATCTGAGGCAAAACCCCTTTGCTGTGCGGGTGCCAGAGCAGCGGCCCAGGCTGCCCAGAGAGGCTGTGGAGTCTCCTTCCCTGGAGCCATTCCCACCCCGCCTGGACGCGGTCCTGTGCTCTGGGGGTGCTGCTCACGCAGGGGCTGCACGGGGGCATCTCCAGAGGTCCCTGCCAACCCCTACCGCTCTGGGATTCTGTGAAAGGGGATTGTTTTCTCCACTTAATTAGTTTATCCTTGGCATGGGAAGTAAACAACTGAAGTAAATGAAGTAAGTGTGAGTGATCATCTTCCACTGCCTAGCTGCGTGTAGCTGCAGGGCTGCATGGGCTTGTGTGTCAGGGAAGAGGGCTGAGGCCATGGCTGGGTGTCCGCAGAGAGGGGTGAGTCTTCCTTACTTGTTATGATTCCTGTCACTACAACCTCTGTTCAGAGACATGTTTCCAGAGTGGGAGGGCTGAACCTGCCCTCTCACAGCTGCTGCAGGGTCTGAGCCCTCTCCTGCTGCTTTACCTCCGAGCTGTGGCAGCCATCAGGTAGGGGGTCTGGGCTTAGGGAGAACACTTCACCTGGAGCACTGCCCTCTCTGCTCCATGCTGTCCGCCCTCCCTGTCAGCTCTGCCCTCGCCTCAGAGCTGGGCCATGGTGCCCCTTCCTGCCCTTTCACCCCTCAGAGCGGGGCCATGGTGCCCCTTCCTGCCCTTTTGCCCTCACCTCAGAGCGGGGCCATGGCGCCCCTTCCCGCCCTTTTGCCCTCGCCTCAGAGCGGGGCCATGGTGCCCCTTCGCCCCTCTGTGGAGGCGGCTGAGGGTGCCGCCCGCCATGGCTGCTCATCAGGTGGCTCAGCCAAAGGCCCCGGGCCTGCCCTCAGGACAGCCTCCCTGTGCATGCAGGCCCTGGCTCAGCCATTTCTCTAGAGATATGCCACTAAAAAGTTTTGTGATTATGGTGGAGTGAGGGCTATAGGAGTCCAGGGCAGTCCCAGGAAGCAACTTTATTCCTTAGAAACACGCTGAAGTGTCCTGGGTGAATAGGACTGAATGCTACAAAGCAGCAAAGGTGGGAGACGGGAAATTCAAGCAAGCAGTCTTTTCCACCAGCACCTCTGAGCAGAAAAGGAGACTGCCCTGGTGCTGGGGGAAGTCATCCCCTCAAAGGTCAGTCAGCTCCGCCCGGGACTCTGGAGGGACTGATTTTCTTGTAATGAAACACTGTTGTGTAAACAAACTTCTCATTTTCCTCTTGCATCTCATGAAGATGTGCTTTTTCTAAACATTGACTGAACCGTGGGGATTGCAGAAGGAAGGTTGCTGGGAACACAACAAAGATGAGAGAGCTAAAAGGCTCCTCGCACTTGTGGCCTGTTTCAGTAGAGAGGAAAGTAGCTAAAAAGGTACTTTGACATATGGCTGTTACCACTGTACACCTCTTCCCCCGTTAAATGCATAGAGACCGCTCCTCTCCAGCTCTCTGTGGCATAGCTTTTGTGTCCAGAGCTAAGTTATATTTTAAAATGGCTTTTTGGTGAGGGGGCTCTCTTTAAGATGGATGGTCCTGAACATATGCTGACAGCAGTCAGGGAGAGTCACCCTAGGTAGGAAGGACCTCTATCTCCATGGGCAGAGCCCAGCCTGTCACTGATTCTTCCCCTTCAAAAGATATGGGTCTCTTCTTCCTGTATGCTCCTGTGGCAAACGAGTCTGTATGTTATGTGCTTATTCCTAAAGAGACTCTGAATGTTGTTCATTTGTTTAAAGTTGATCTCTTGTTCCCTGCTTATGCTTAGGGCAGGGACTTCAAAAAATGAAGCTTGGATTCTGCTCACACTCTTCTTCCTTAAAGGGAATTTAGCTTTATCAGATTGCTGTGTCTGAGCCCTTGAAGAACAGGCTGAGCTCTTTAAAACCAAATCTGCTACACAAGGACACCTCTGAGCTGCTCAATGCCACCCCAAAGTCAGATGTTACAGCTGAAGTCCTGATGGAGGTAAAGAGTCCAAGGAAGCAGAGACTATGCGGGTTCGAGTAAAGGCTTAGCGTTATTTTAGGAGAGCCTGCTAGCTTAGGCGGCATATTGAGTTGAAAGCGGTTTAAGCTATTGCTGAGGGAGCTTTATTCCAAACTGCAAAGTCTGAAGATTATTGGATTTAGATGAGTGTCTGTTCTGTTACCTACACTTGAATTTGGTGGAGGTTTTCTTAAAGGGTGTGATTGTTCTACAGGCAAGTACATCCTCCTGTCTTTATTCTGACACAGATAAGAGCAGATGAAATGCAGGCTTGTGGCCAAAGGAGGTATGATAGCCCTTAATTGGCTTGATAGCCTGTGATACTGTCACTGCTGTGACAGTTTGCTCACAGTTCAGGCCTGATTGTATTTGCCTGTACTTTCATTATAGGAAGACACTTCAAAAGCCAATGAACAGTAATGAGGACTTTTACAAAATCTATCTCAAGGAAATTCAGTTCTGTCAAGTTAGGCCCATGAGGCACAGTTTCTGGAAATCATAAAACTTAAGCACTAAGTGGTAGCCACCTCCTGCGGAATTAACCTTTTAAAAAGACTAGTTTAATTTTATACTTAGTTGACTTGCTGGAGACTCCACACAGACACCTGGAGTTGGCAATGCCTCAGTCCTAAAGGCTCAGGAAGCACAGAAAGAAGCCTTTACTAAAAGCAATCTGAGAGTCCAGGCACTATGACTTCTGTCATGCAACATTCAGGGGCCATCCTTAAAAAGGCTTATTTTGGCTATGGTAAGTGGGACATAAGAATTTCAAAGTGAAAGAAAATCATGTTGTCTTTCTGAAGCACATTGCGCTTGCAAAGACTAATCTTGGGTTGGATGAAACCGCTCCGAGTCATTAAACAGCTCGGTTTAATGATGTTGCATAGGCAGATTCCTCCCTACTGTTCTCTGTGCTAATTCTACTGTTACTTAGAGGTTTGTTTGTTAAATCATTAGAAAACCCTACTTGAGGGCGAGTTCTACATTTAGCAATTATTTAGTGCACAAGAAAAATGCTGATTTATCGGTAGCTCACATCACAGCCACGAATGAATGCATCGGAGCTCCATGTGCCTCATTAGTTAACAACATGGGAGGCAGGTACCATTAACACTGTTAATTCTCTTTGATGAGAAGCAGCAGAGAGTAGCTGTGATCTTTTCTTGTTTCATAAGACTAAACACTTGGTTCAGTGGGTTAACTTGCTCGCTGATGGGCTTGTTTTAGGACTGTTTATACACAGAAATGGAACTTTCTATTAGAATGTATACTGCATGGAAGTGACTCAAATTCTGTAAACTATTTCCTTGTTAAGTGATATCTATTGAGAGGTATTTATTAATTATGAGGATATTATCTCCTGTGCCTAGGGAGAGATGAGACCTCTCGTAAAATGAATAGGGATCTATCTACAGAAGATTAAGGAAATTAAATATCTGCAGTGGAATAGAGCACGAGATACTGACAGGCTTGTTAATATTAAATGGGAGAAAATGTTCATCATCCTATAAAATAAGTGATAAGTTTTGGAGGCAATTCCCTTGAGAAGAGTATTTGAGTGTGTCTTCTAATGCCTGGCTAGGCAAACTGCTCCCTGTTTGTCCCAGATCTTTGGTAGCAAAGCATAATAAGAGTTCCTGTGCTTGCAAAACTGTGAAGAAAATATAATAGGGCGCAAAAAGCATGAGTGGCCCAATATCACACTGAAGTTCCTGTTGTTCCGCAGTAGGATAATCTGCTTTTGACAGAGCATCTGTCAAAGTTTCAAACCCAAACCTTCTTCTAGGTACTCTAATCTCCCTGTACTGACTTCTTCATTCCCTCCCAGAGTTTAGGAGCTCTAATCATGGTCTGCAGCTTCCTCACAAGGGGAGGAGGAGGAGGGGCAGGCGCTGATCTCTTCTCTCTGGTGACCAAGGACAGGACCCGAGGTAATGGCAGGAAGATGTGCCAGGGTAGGTTTGGGTTGGATATTAGGAAAAGGTTCTTCCTTTTGGTGGTGGTGGTGGAGCCCTGGAACAGGCTCCCCACGGAGGCAGTCACGGCACCCAGCCTGGCGATATTCAAGAAGCACTGGGACAAGGCCCTTAGAGCCAGGGTGCGAATTTGGGGCTGTCCTGTGCAGGGACAGGAGCTGGGCTCGATGGTCCTTGTGGGTCCTTTCCAGCTCAGGGCATTCTGTGATTCTATGAAAAGAGTTTCACATCTGTGGTGCTGCTGCTAAGAGCTCTTCTGCCCTCCTGTGTCGCTTGCTCCTGCTCCCTTTCTTCTCCTAGTACATATTTTTGCTTTCGACTTTATTTTTAACTATTTTAAATTTTTGCTGAATCAGTCAACTGAACCAACGCCTTATGATCTAGAGTGAGGGAATAACCAGCAAGAGCAATTGCAGGCAAGCGGGCCCATTCATTTAAGAGGAAGCTCACCATTAGATCAACTTACCTGTAAGGTCAAATTGCGCAAGGTGACCACCAGAACTGGTGCAAAGGAAACAGCTGTGGAATATAGAAGACACTGGAAGGAAGCAGTGGCCCCTTTCAGATGACAGTCATAAAGTCAGTTTAGCTGTAATATGAAACCTCACCCCTAGCTGCATGATTCCTTCTACCATTATCTCTGCAAGCTTATGTAGCATCTGCTGGGGATTTTCAGATACCTGGTGTAATCATTTCAGTCTGGGCAATCTAAGTTTTCACTTTGATTTATACTTCAGGGGCTAAGATGCTTTCTGCAGAGCAGTCATTTCTCACAGGAGAACAGGCCCTGTAGGCAGCCACACACCAGGGCTGTAGCCCATGCAACTGGAAAGCCTCTTGCGTTCATGTATAATTGGTTTGAAAACTAAATCCAGGGGATTTTACCAACTCAAATGAGTTCTGTATCAAACCCACAGTTCCAAGCTATGCAGAAAAGGAGAAAGGGAGCAAGGGCTGTTCCTTATTTGAGGCCACCCAGGCACCTCAGTGTGCCTGGTAAAAAGAAAGTATGATGGAAGCACAAAGATCATACCCTCTTTATTTACACTCCAGCTGGCACAGGACAACAGCAGTGAAGATGCAGTAGAATGACACACGGCCTGTCTGCTGGTTTCTAATCATGCCAGAGTTCCTGCTGTGGTCGGTATTCTGTTCACTGTTGTTACCTGCTCTGGTTACCAAACCAGCAAGATTAAAGTTAGTACAGGCTTGCCTGGCCTTGCATCTTCAGCTTGCTCTTTTTAGACACTAACCACAGAGGTAGGTCAGGGGATTAAAAGGAGGAAGCCTGAGCTGCCTCGTAGCATAGAGCAGAGTCTTTCGGCTCAGACCCAGATGAAGTCCGTCCCTCCAGTAGGGTGTAACACCATCTGTACAGTGTGTCAGTCTGTCGTTTTGGCTGACCTCTGGGTAGAGGCCATGGGTCGCTGGCTTCCAGTGTAACAGGATCATCCAGCCTCATTGAATGGCAGACAATTGGGCAACAAAGTGCTCCTGAAATATTCAAGGAGGCTGTTTTCAAACGTATGTAACTTAATTGTTTTGGTTTCTTCTTGCAGTCATGAATACTTTATTTGGCTTCCTCGGGTTATTGCTGGGGAAGAGGACCTTGGAGACCTTCTAGTTCATCTTAAAATAGCTGGAAGAAGGAAGCAGAGGCCTTAACGGTTTGAAGCAGTGAGACGCCAGGAATTCTCTCTCAATAGCCTGGGGTACAGGCTCAAGGGAGAGTGTTTTCTATCAGTATCCGGCAGCATATGATAAGGAAGGAACAGAGTAAATATTTTATATTAATGTAATGAGACTGGGTGAGGGGGGGCAGGGTGAAGTGAAAAAAAAACAGCCACAAAAAAGAGGAAGATATTTTTAAACCAGCCTTATAGGCTGCAGGGTCCTGACTGGATTGTCAATTCTGCTTGCTATAGAATGAAACCAAGAGGAGACCTTATTCATACACTTACTAAGTTCCATCTTAAAAATAGTTAGGAACAGCACTGACCAGCCCCCTTACCCGAACTACCAACCAACAAACAAGGCTGTCGTGAATTTATGCAAAGTGTCATGTCTCTGATCAATCATGACCGGTTTCTACTCTTTTATTCATGTGATTTAGCCATTTTTAAAAAATTGAGTTACCTTCTTAGCTCTTTTCTGCAATGGAATCAACATTTCCATTTTATGTAGTTGACTTGAGAAGAATTTGCACAGAGAAGGTGGGTCTGATGTGTTATCACTCTCTAATAACATTTTAAAATCATCGTGGCTGAATGCTAGCTGAAAAGACCTGATATTTTGCGTATGCGTAAATTAAGGAATCTTTGGGAAACTGGGGAGCCTTGTATATAGCTTCTTTTTTAAGGAATATATCCTCAAGGAATAGAGCCTCTTTTTTAAAGCCTTCTGTTCCTTCCACCTGCTGCTGGATTCCCCAGTCAAAACTGTTTCTCCAAGATAAAAGGGCTTTTGAGTCAGAGGAGCTGGCCAGCTCTTGGTACTGGAACTGGTACCCCTGGGTAGCTCATAGCTGGCAAAGACAGCCTGCTTCCCAGCTCCCTACCACACCCAGCACTGCCTCCTCAACCCCCTGTGTTGAAACGATCAGAGGTGAGAAGGGCCGTGAAACTGGGAAAGTGCAAACAAGACTTGAGTTCGAAAGATGACTTCATTGTCATTGCACGTACCAAATGTTGAGGGCGCTGTGCATGAGGGCAAGTTGCATCAATATTCATACTCTTATCTGAAGTGAATCTGTCTTGTTATTGAAGCAACGACTTGGGCAAAACTACATGGTAAATCAGTGGTTGAGGTGGGTATTGAACCCAAGTCTCTGGCCACAAACTCCACTGTCCAGTCTGCTCAGGGATCCGGAGCAGAAATCTGGAAATGTTTCACCTTTTTTGTTGCTTATCTCCCCCTCCCTTAAAAAGATGTGAACAAACTGCCAGCATCTTGCCAGGAGTGCTTTAAAAGGCAAACAAATGCACTGTTTAGTTTGTGCAGAGAATTCAGGTTAGAGGTGCTGAGGCAGACAGGCTTGAGTCTGAGCAAAGGTGGAGAGGGAATATTTACACAGGCTTGATTTCTCAGTGTAGCTCAAAGCAGACGGTAGTCTGATAAGAAAGTGAATATGATCAGTACCTTCATCTTGGCCATCCTCCTCAGGCAAAACCCCGTCATACCGTCTGAGACTTCTGATAAATCAAAGATATCAAAGAAACAGAGGGCTCCAGTTCTGCCTTGGGTATACAGAGCCTTGAAGAGGCTCCAGCTGATAACGACATAGTTTGTTAGAGCTGCTTCCTCTGCAGGAACTGTGAAAAACTGGATTTTTCAGAGAAGTTTCTTCTCCCCGCCATGCACGCATTAGAAGTTTAGAGCGAAGAGCCCCAGGGCTTTTTTTTTTTTCAAGATTGGATAAGGAATTCATGATCCAGATGACATCAGTCATTCTGGGCTTCACAAAAGTGATCTCTTCTCTGCAGAGGGATAGAGAGTTATTTATAAATAACTCATTATTATAAATTATAATTATAAATAAATGTATAAACAATGACTAAAAGAACGTGATTAAATAGTTAACTAATGTCTTGTTCTACAGCTTATTCTTATGAGCTAAGAGAAGAGGACCATCCAGTGACAGAAAGCTTAGGTAAAGCACAAGCTTAGGTAAAGCACGTTTCTTAAGTTCTCCAGCTCAGCCCCCAGTTTTATCTTTGCTTCTTAGTGGAGGAGCCCTCAAGGTACAGTACATACCAGCCAAAGGCTTCTTGGAAGGAGATAGGAAAACAGGCCCCACCCAGACCAATGCTGCTAGGCAGCCATATCTTATCTTAACAGCACTCATCACATTTTATGTTAGGGTCACTTGTTCTGGTTGCTGGCCACACCTGAGTTTACCTTGTTTATTCTCCAGCTCCTCTGGAAAGCCCTTTTGGGAGGGGGTAGGGGTAGAAAGGGACTTTGCCTTAAAGAACCAGGTCATCCTCAAAGTAGTTAAATCCTGCACTAACTGTGCTGTCACTTCACAACCTGGTGAGTGCAGGGGGAGACTGCATGAACAGACTAGGCTGTGTGCGTTTGTGCTTGCTCTGTTACCTGCTTCCTTGAGAAAAAACCTAGGAAGGAGAAAACAGTCACTGAGTTAGACAGCAACGTTGCATGGACATAATCACCTCCTGCGAGTAACCTTGACCTGGCTGCAAAAGCTTTGTTTAAAGGAGAGCGTGGCTTTATTTGGAAATTCAAGCTGAAAGGAGATTTAGTCATTCTGCCTGATTTGGACTCAGATTCAGGCATAATGAGGACAAAAATGGTGCCAGTTTTGCTGTCTTTTCAGTGCTGAGCTGGAAACTACTTTCCTGGTGTCAGCAGAGAGCTTGGTATTGGCAAGGAGAAGAGGGCAGAGGCTGAGCTATCCATGCTTGGCTCCCTGCAATAAAACTCCAGGGATGCAGAAGAAAGAGGCTTATGATTTAATCCTTTTCACTAGCCTAAGCTCTTATTTAGATAGTATTGACTGTGCCATGTCTGGTAGCCTCTTGGATTATAGCAGACATGTTTTGGTATGGGAATTGACCTCTCCTTTTCAGTCTTTCTTTGGAGACGTACCCAGTTATACCACATCTGAGCCTAGCTCTTGCCTAGGTGAAATCCCACCTGTTCTCTTATCCAAAACTCTGCCAACCAGCTGGTGATATTGCTGGTTGAAGAGTTCAAAGGTGCCATGAGAAAGCTTGAATTATTGATGCCACTTTCCTTCCATATGCCTGTAACCACCCACTCTTTGGGCACAGCCCAGCCAGAATTGATGTTAGACTCCCCAGCTGGGCAGGCTTGCAAGGGCGCTGGAACAGGCTCTAGGCTGCATGGAAAGAAGGTACAGGAGTGTGAATACGTTACTTTGTACGTCAACACGACCTATGACATGCAGTACTGAGAAGCTTGCTGGAATCAGGACGGACGGTGTAGGTACGTTGAAAAAGTTACTGCACAGAGTGATAAAGAAGGAGCTTGGGCAATTTGTACAGGTGAATGAAAACAGAAACTGCTAAGAATTAAGTTCCAAGCATTTCCCTTTAAGATTAATGATTGTACTTTTTCCTCTGTACCAGCTGGGAGAAACCACTGTGTTTAGGGAAGATGAGACTCACTTCTCTTCTGGTCTTAAAAGCATGAGCTATCTGCTCTTCTTTTTGTCTGTAGGTTCATGCTGTGTTTCTTAATAGCATTGAGGTTCTCCTTTCTCTGATGTAAAGTCATCTTATTTTTTCTAAAAAGGAAGAACAACATGAATTTTTCTTTTTCCTGTATTGGTTTAGATGAAGCTGGTATAGAGAGGGGAGTTGAAAAACTGATGAGGATCTCTTACCTGCTCCAGGAGGCAGATGGTCCAGGGCAGTTAATCAAAACAGGTCTGATGTCAAAGGAATTGTTTATATAAGCAGTGATTCATCTTACCATTCCCAGTAATAACAGTGGTGTTCCAAAACCATCTGCTCTAAAACCCTGTCTCAGAAGAATTGTGAACTCTAGGTTTTCCCGTTCTAACCCAGATTCAGAGTCTGGGGTCCTATTTTACAGTGACTCAAACCAAAGTCTTGTGTCTAAGGTCCCTACAAATTTGGGCGGCATTCCTGATCTTCCTCATCATCCAGGTATCGCAGCATTTTTGTTTTACAGAAGGGTTTAGCTTTCCCGACATATCTAGCAGCAGCACATAAAAGCAGACTTTTAAATTTATATATTTTTTTTT
>VZTV01012315.1:15900-45913 GCA_013400875.1 Anhinga rufa | reverse complement strand
TTATAAAAAAAAAAAGGCATTACCCTTACTGTTGATAATCTTGTTAACTTGTATTAGGAACATCTTCTTGGCAACTGATAAGAGGACAGATGAATAGTTCACCTTGTAAATTGAAAAGAACAAGTAGGGTGCACAAGAAAACTGCTACTGTGGGAATGTGTGATTAACTTCATGGACAGTGTATTCTGTAACTTACCTTTCATAATTATTTTTTTTAAATATAGTAACTGTTTTATAAGTGGCATTTTATTTTATTTCATTGGTTGAATGGCATCTGTATCAATAAGGGACTTTTCTAATTAAAGAATGATTAACTGAGAAGCTGCTCACTTACAGCCAGTAGATTTTTGAAGCTCCAGCATGAGTTTGTTAAACTGCTAACACTGCTTTCTTTGCCTTAATTTTGAAGGGATATTTTGAGGTTGGACACCTTTCCTTTCACTGTGATGCAAATACTTGTTTTTCTCTTGCAGCTGGGCAGATGCACAGACACAGATTCAAAACATTGCTGCATCTTTTGACCAGGAAGCTGCTGCGATTCTCATGGCTAGATTGGCAGTGTATAGGGCAGAGACAGAAGAGGGGCCTGATGTGCTGAGGTGGCTGGACAGACAACTTATACGACTGGTAAAAAGGACTATATTAAAAGAGTTAAATTGGTTTATTGTCTCCAGACTATCCATTCTTAAATTATTTGTGTTCAGTGATTGTTTCTTTAAAAATAAAACAAAAAATGAACAGAACATTTCATTTCCACAAGTGGGTATGGAGAATTAACTAAGATTCTCTATTTTAAATGGAAAAAAGAGCAGATATGTTTTTAGTTCATTTATTAATGTTTCCTCAGTCCTCAGCAGTTGGTAATTGCCAACAGTTGAGAGAAATGTGAGCAGGACATTTGCAGAAATTAAAGCTTTTCCTACTTTTTGCTGCCTACAGTGATATGGTAGATGAAATATTTTTAGGGGGAAAAAAAGAAAATCAAAATATCTAGAAAACCATATGGAATTTCTTTATTTTCAGAAGTTTAGTTTTCTGGGGTTTTTATTTCTTACTTCCAAGTAAGTAGTTACCAATTACTTAAATTTAAACATGTTCTCCAGGGCTGTTTAATCATCTAACTCTGCTTAGTGATTTTGGAGAAAAAAACAAAAAGCCATTAAAGCCTCATATGTAAGGAAATCACTGCTTGTTAAGGAAAGAACTTATGTCAGTGTTTTTGCTAGATTTCTGTTTGCTTACAAAGCTGTAAGCACCTCAAATCATGTGTCTATTAAAACCAAACAAACTTAGAGTAATGGCATGATCAAGCAAGTGTGTTTCTTAATTAGATAAATTTTCCTTTTACTCCAGTGTCAGAAATTTGGAGAATATCACAAGGATGATCCAAGCTCTTTCAGATTTTCAGAAACCTTTTCACTTTACCCACAGGTGAGTAGAAGGAAGGTGTGTCTATAAGGGATAAAGAGAGAATGCTTAGTGAAGGAAGAGGCACTGTAGCACTGAGTAGAATAAGGCATTACACTGGATAACAAAATTGAAAAGACCCCTTGCCCCCAGCTACTGTCTGGCATGTGACATTAAGCAAATAATTTATGTTGTCTGTGCTGCTGTGTCCCCTTTTGCCCTCTGTCCTTACAGCTAAACTTCCTCTAACTGTGTGTATTTTTTGTTTCTCCTATAATGGAATCCTCATCTTACCCAGCTTTGTAATTCAGATAATGACACTGGGTTTTTTTAAGGGAAGTTTTAATGAAGAAATTCAGAAAACATGGGAAAAGATACGGTTTTGCTTTGTTGTTTCTTTCCTATATGATCTATAATACTGACCCTAAAAGGAACATTTCACTGAAGCAGACTTGAGCTTGGCTATTAAACTTCAAATAGTTCATTTGCTAATAATCTATTCTGATAAATACCTCCATTCTGATGACTACTGATATGTTGCTTTTGGACTCTACATAGACTTCCATGATATTTCTGTTCAAATTATCTACCAGTCTGTCTTAAGGTGTTAAGTGTTGTGGAGTGATTGATTCAGCACGTGGAGAGATTGATTCAGTAGTGGAAGGATTTCCTTTTTCCATTTTACTAATGAAGTTCAACTTTGCTGTGGTTACTGTTCTTTTTTTTCTGTTCACATGCTATATAACTTTGTGTGTTCAAGCACAGCAGCCTCCCTCATAGGAACAGTAGAACTTAGAGTAGAGGAAGGGTTTGACAATATTCAATCATACTATTTATCAGTTATCACTGGAGAAGAAGAAATATTAACCTTTTCTCTAATTCAAAGCTGCTTTGTAGGTTTATCCATTCTGATCTCTCTGTCTTACTCGCATGAGAGTATATAAAAACTGGCAAAAGTGCATATACGAGTTAGAAATGGTAAAGGACCCGGAATTCAATTTTGTTGTGGTATTGGTCTCATGTAGTCTGTGGAAAACATTTCTGTCCTTGTACAACTCTCCTCTTTATCTGTGAAAGTTCAACAAATGGGTTTTGTGTTGCAGTTTATGTTTCACTTGAGAAGATCTCCTTTCTTACAAGTTTTTAACAACAGTCCAGATGAGAGCTCATACTATCGTCATCATTTTATGCGTCAAGATCTAACCCAGTCGCTTATCATGGTTCAGCCGATTCTTTATGCCTACTCTTTCAATGGACCTCCAGAGGTATCTTCATGTATAATATAATAGTAGGTTAAAAGGTGCTGCTTTGAGAGAGAGGTGATTGTTTTCCTCACTGTTAATGTTATAAAATGTGTTGTTTTAAAATTTGTTGCACAAGAAGGAATGTTTATTTAGTATTGAACATTCTGTGAACAAGGCATATCTCAGAATTCTGATGTAGCATGGTCTTGAGAACAAAAGCCAGTTTGTGAGGAGATGATGTTTTAAACTAAGGAATGGTAATTTTCTGGTAGTTTTTGAGAGCTATAGTTTTGTTCTTGTTTTTGTGGTGCCAGAATGTAAATATCAACAAAAGTGTATTTATTTCAAAACGTACTTTTTCTGTAGAGTTTGAAAGAAAAGTTTTTGTTTTTTTTTTTAAATGTACAAGATTTCCTCTATTTTAATGCCTTCATCCAAAGCTTCTAATTTTGATGTGATTACCATTATGTATAGATTTGGTACAGAACCTTCCAGCTGCCCTGATCATGGCACATTCTATATAAATTAAAATAAAAAGATGATCTTCCAAGAAGCTTGTGTGAGATGAGAGATGACAAAAGTGGGCTGATAGATAGAGAGAGCGAGGAAACGGTAAGATAGTGTAAGCATAGTAGGCAAGGATTTGGCAGGTTGGAATTCTAACTTCTGTTAGGATTTTGTTTTTTTTTTTTGTTTTTTTAGACTATGTCATGGGGATAAAAAAAGACTTTTTAAAATTAAAGCAATGAGTGGTTTGTGGAAAGCTACTCACAGGTGCAAGATCATTCTCCCATGTAAGAATACTAGTTAGCCACATGGGTAATGCAAAGGATAAGTGTGATCAAGTGGGAGCTGACACCTGAGTGTAGAATGAGTAATATCTTTTTTTTTTGATTCTTGGAATAGTTAATATTTTTGGTAACCCTAATAAGATTGATCCAATTAAATCATATGGTACTGATTCAGTTAAATCATATAGTGCCAATGTAGTGTCACTGCCCTTAAAAAGGTGAATTAAAACCTTAAATATTATGTTAGATTTCATAAATCATGAGTATTTACTATATATAGTATTGGTGGATATACATGCAGAGTAATAATAGCTGCAAGGACAAGACTTTAAAAAAAAAAATCCAAACCACCAATCTTATACTTGAGTAACTACTGAATCTTTATACATTGACATATCATTCAAGTTAATGGCCTTGTATAGGTAAATATGGAGGTACTTGAAAGACTAGAAGAGTGCATAATAATGAAAGAGGTTTCAGCTCTTGAATACAATTTTTATTACTTTCATGAAGTTATATATTCAGAATCAGGCTGGATAACTTTAGAATGAGGTTGTGTGGGTTGCAGATGTATAATATGAAAACGAGCAAATATGGAGTGTTAGTAAGTGATTGAAAAAGTTCCCAAGATTCAGTGACTGATTCAAAAAGGTGGTAATGCCATCTGATTGCTCAATTCTGCATCAGTTGGTAATTTTAAATTTAATTTTAAATCTTAGCCTGTTCTTCTGGATAGCAGCAGCATTTTACCAGATCGCATTCTCCTTATGGACACCTTTTTCCAGATCCTCATCTATCATGGAGAGGTAAGATTTGTCATTTGTTACATAAATATTCTTTTCCTGTAACAGTGCTGCATTATGAAAGTCAAGCCCCAGTTCTAAAGCACTCCAACGCTTGACCTCTCGTCTGTATGGCTGATACCAGGCTCCTAATTCACGTTTGTAGTTTGGGAACTTAACATGCCTATATACAGATACCTGACATAACTTCATGTTTCAGTGCTGTTTGTTATGATGAGTTTAAGATTACTTAGCTTCAATATGCAGATTATTTGGTTTAGATCAATATTTTTTCAGCTTTGGAGAGTGTTATTCCCTGACCCAGCCCTCCGCCCCCACCCCCCGCTTTTCTCTCGTTTATTTTAGAACTGTAAATTAGTTCTTCAGGGGTAGGGGGTCAGAACACCAAGTTTTGCAGTCACCTTTCTGTCCTGGAGGAACAAAACTGCTCCTGGCAATTGAGTAGATAGACATTTGCTAGCAATATAGATGCCTGTGACTTGCTAGTGCTCTGCTGCCCTGGAGGAACTGAGCTGCTGCTTTTTACTGCTTTGCAGCTGGGAACCCAGCTGAGAGTTTGAGAAATACTGTTCTTGATTGTATCCTCATAGCTGCACTGTTTAAAATAGTTACTAAACTTCAACACTTCTTAAGTAGAAAAATGTCCTCTGTATTTTTGTAAGATGGTGTCAGGAAGCAGCAGGGGTGGGCTGCTACCTGAGGGAAGGGGAACGGGGAGCTGAGCATGATTGCAAGGCAGGCAGAGGCCCCTAGGCAAGGCAAGCAGAGCAGTTTGCGGGCAGTAGCCAGGATCAGCCACCAGCCCAGATCACCAGACAAGTTGATGGGGGTGAGGCAGATCCCAGTTCAAGCCGGGAAGTCAAGTCCCTGGGTGGGGCCCAGATGAGTGGGGCGCGTGGCCAGGTACAGGTGCTGCTGCGGAGTGGCTCAGGCGGGAGCCAGGAATGAGCCTCAGCTTCAAAGCAGCTGCCAAGCAAAGGAGGGGGGAACCCCTACTGAGGCTCCCTCCAGGTCTTCCCTAACAACAGCCCATGTCAGTGAGCTGACCTTGAGCAGCCAGCTCCACTCCTAGAAGGCGAGGAGGCTGCACTACAGGCCCTGGAAGATAACTCTCAGTGTAAGTATTTATTTCTTATGTGTCATAGACGTGTATTAGAGAACTGTAAATAGTATCCTTGTCCTCATGAACTAAACGTTTAGCATACAAAGGATGACAAAAGCAAAGGAAGTACGGAAGGACCACAAATTGTTAAGAGTTTAAAAAAAAAAAATCTAGTGGCAATTTACTTGCACATCTTGGCTTTTAAAAATTAACTTGCATACTACAGGACAGAAAGGGGTGAGTGATAAAAAAAGAGGCTAGCAGTGGCGCATTCTCCTCAGGGGAGTCCTGTGTATCCTCTAAGAATCAGTTCTAAACTTCTTTCTTCTGCCCTGTCCCCAGACCATAGCTCAGTGGCGTAAATCAGGTTACCAAGACATGCCAGAATATGAAAACTTTCATCACTTGCTACAAGCTCCAATAGATGATGCCCAAGAAATTCTCCATTCCAGATTTCCAATGCCCAGATACATTGACACAGAGCATGGAGGAAGCCAGGTATAGTACAATATATTTTATATAATCTAGGAAGTGATGTAATGAGCTCTTTTTTTTGTAGTAAACACGCGTATTTGTGCTAAAATACATGCAAATTGCAAGTGAAAATTTTGAATTTTAAAGCTTTTACAAAGCCAGGTATTTAATAGTAGCTTTTTGCCTAATTTGTGAGTCCTGTTTTTACCATACTGTCTTGGACTCTGAGATTGCTTGTGCGAGGTGTGTAAGACAAAAAAGATAGTATTTGTCAGGGTCTTTGGACAAATACTAGAAGTATTCTTTATGTTATTTTTTAAAAACTTGTGAATATCAATAAAATATTAATTACTTGCTTTAGTAGTGCTTAGAAGAAGACAAAACCTTACCTTGTGCTACATTGAAAAGTTGTTAGCAGTTCTGCATTATAGCCATAGAATTCAGGGAGTGGCTTTATTTATAGAGGTTCTGCTTGCTCTTCTGAATAGGTGTCTGTGCATGTTTTTATCTCCAAATAATAGAAATGGTATAGTTTGTACACATGTAGTTTTTTCTGAGTACAAGAAACTTCTATTTGAGAAGATCAATTTATTGCCTGTGTTTTGTTTTTTAAAGGCTCGTTTCCTACTTTCAAAAGTAAATCCCTCTCAGACTCATAACAATATGTATGCATGGGGACAGGTGAGTATGAATCTGCTGATGAAGCTTGTATGCATGATTTTATGTTCTTTTTCCATATTTCAGAAATGAAGTGACACATTGTGTAGATAGGAGGAATAATGCCAAGTTTTGAAACTGAAAAAGAAATGCAGTTTTGGCCTGTTGCCACCAAAATTGCGAAAGTTAAGAAAAATGGATTTAATTTCTTCAGACAAAAATGATCTGGTTTGCTCTTTTAAGCTTCTGTTAGGCTACTTTGATGTCTAGCTATCTTTCATAGACAGATATTTCCAGATTCCTCAGAATGAGAGTACTTACCACACATAAGACTAAGGGACCTTTTTGCAATAGGGGAAATAAATTCTCAGGTTAGTTGTAAGGAAGAACTGAAAAGTACACCAGTACCAGTGTACTGATGTTTTCTAGATTTTTGTGTGGCCTGGGTGACCAGGAATCAGTTTTTCAAATCTTGTCTTTAGGAACGAAGTTACGTAAGAGTTCAAAAGTTAAACTTTCTGGAGCAGCTTGTACTCCTGAGCATTGCATCCCAGTTCCATGTTCTCCTTCCAAATTCAGCTTTTATACTGGGAAGAGAAACACTGCTGTGGGTGGATGCTAGCGCAGTGTCATTTTCTAATGAAAATGCAATGGCATCAGACACTTGAATCTACATATTAACTGTACTTTCAGAGTACCTTGCTAAAGGGCATACAGTGCTCAAGTCATGAGTGAGAGCTCTGTAGCAATTTACAGCAGTGATTTTTGTCAAGTAAGTTTTATCATATTACATTTTCATAGGGCTCTATTGGTTCTAATGAAACTTCTGGCAGGGAAGAGCACCGAGATCCAGAGTGAAAACACTTTAAAGCTTTGTACCATGTTAGGGACAGCGCAATTTGAACCCAGCTCTCTTGCTGCCAAAGTCAATAACCTAACCAGCAATCTGTTGGTGTCTCTCTTCATCGTGTTTCCTCCACAACATACAGGCAAATCCTGTAGTTTGAAAGGTCTTGTTTTTATCTAAACATTACCTGGAAATTTTGGAAGTTTTGATGTTTCCAACAGTACAGGACAACTGTTTCCTGATCATTTAATTAGTAGGCAAATGAAACAGTATTCCAAATGTAAATGCAAATACAAAACAATTCTTGAACTCATCTCTAAGAAAATTGCTCATGCTGGACAAACGAGACACTCTGATACCTCTTAGAAAAGACAGCTTTCCCTTTTAATATTGAAAATAATTCAGTTCTAGGATAGCATAAGAAATGGTGTGTTAATCTCTCCAGTGGCATTGTAGCATGTGTGCTCAACATAATATCCTCCTGTGTTTGCAGGGTTTTTTTGTGAACCAAGTTGAACCAAGTACAAATTATGAAATGAGAAATGTAACTGTTGGGAGAAAATTTTAAACTGAATTGGTTTTGCTCTTGTTTTTTCTCATGAGCTTCCTGGATTGATTAATGTTGTTTTATTTTATGCATAACTGAAAGTCCACGGAAAAATTTGTTAGTCCACAGAAAAATGTTAGTCCACATTGACCTGAAGAGGGCACCCGCACACCACTGAAACCATGTTTCAGGAGGTCATTAATTGACTAGTTTGGTTTATAATTTTGTAAGTAAAGATTTTTTTAAACTTTAGCAAGTAGGTGACTTGTATAGAAAACATTCTCAGAAAATACTGGTAAACTTTTCATAAAGCTCTATTGTGTTGGTTAGTTTTTAAAGATGCAGTTGAAATTTTCAGATTATATTGGTTATGCGTTTATTTGAGAATGCCTTTATTTTCAGCTCTTTTTTATTCTTTTTTTGTCTTGGTAACTATGGAGAATTTGCAATTTGAAATGAAAGAAGAGGTCAATGGCACAAATCTTAGTCAAATACCCAGCTAGCTGTCACCAAATCACTGTTAATTAAATTTAAATTCTCATTGTATGCCTTAGGTCAAAATTTTGAATGAACAGAAAAGAAAACTTAGTCTCTGAAAAATAAAAGCTAATTCTTATGTACTTTTCAGACTTGTACACTGTGACCTTGCTGGTTTTCACTTTATTCCCCAGCAAACGAAATACTCTGCTACTTTACCTACTAGAATGAAGGGTTCCCAGTCTTCAGGGTAAAGCTGCTGCTGTTGGTGGTAGCAGTGGTGACAGCAGCTGCCTGTGTGCATGTGCTGGGTGAGGTGTTCAGCTTCAGGAATAGAGTCTGTGTATTTGTTTTATTACCCTGGCTTACCACTAACCTAGCAGTCATCTTGAGGGATCTCCTTTCTTGGGGGTCTATCAGCTATTCTGATGGTTTATTTACTAGAGGATGATGTACTGTCCTTCCATGCGTAAGACACAAGGTGGCAAATCATATCCTGCCCCAGAATTAAACTACTTGTAACTCCCTTGTGGCTTCTTAAGTAAGACAGCTCAGGCTTAGTGTTTGGCAGGCTTGGAAGTAGAACATCCTTAATTCTCAACTTGCCACCATCAGGTAATTTAGTGGGCCTTCCCTGAGAGTGGCTATGTATTGTGTCAAGTGTATTGTAGCGATCTAAGAACTCGTACTGCTGTTGGATTTGTCCCTTGATCATTAACTGAGAACTGGCTTCGGCAAGTTCTCAAAAAGGAGCACCAGTTCCAAGCATCCTTGTTAAGACTTTCATGTCTGTGATTTGGAAGATTTTGTAGGAGTTCAGAGAGCTCTATTTCATTTGGAAATATGGGTGCTAAGTACCTTTGAAAAGGTTGAATTGTTGAGATTTGTAGGAATTCTTCCTACATCTGTAAATGGAAGTAGTGGCAGATTGGTTTCAAAAGACTTGAGAGAGTTACTGTGTAACATTTGCAGAGTTGCCAACTGCTGTTTTATTTAGACTGTAAAATTTTTTAAAAATAGTAATAAAAAGATTACAATTTTGAACTTCTTGGGTTTCTGAAAATTACTTCTGAGGTCAAAAAGCAAATTACAAAAATCCACCCAAAAGGATTTTTTTTAAATCTTTTGCGATCTGATTTTGCAGTGGCATGACCTTCAGAGGTTGGTTTTGGTGTTTCTCTGAGGTGGCACAGAGCTGTAGGAGAGAATTGGCCCAGCTTTCCTTGAGAAAACTAGTTGACCTTCACTTGGTGTCAAATCAGACCCTTAGTGGATTTGTTTCCTCCTTTTGCCATTTTGATATGTCTGAGCTTCGCTGCCAGATACTGATTTGTTAGTTGTGTCACTTCCATGTTTCTGTTTCTCTCGCCTTTGTCTGCTCCACTGAGGTAGGAATGATACAGGAACTGTGGTATGGAAGTTTTATTTACTTTCAAAAATTTGTCAGTTAGTATTTGACAGCTGTCAAATACTCTTGGGTTTGTATGGTTGATGTAGATATCTTGCTATACTGCAGCTCATTGCCATATGCATTAATATGGAAGAGAGTGTAGTTGTGGTTTATGCCTGAATTTATGTAAAAATATGAAAATGTATGTAAATGTACAGTCTGCTGTTTTTTTGTTAGAGGATTTCAGCAGTGATAACACTATAGGTCTTTCTAAATTTGGTAAGTGTTTAATGGAATGTATTGTGCCTTAAAATGTTTTTTCTTCACAATGAGTATAATCAATTTTCCTTGTTTCCTTTTATTTTATAGGAGTCTGGAGCACCCATTCTTACTGATGATGTCAGCTTGCAAGTATTTATGGATCATCTGAAGAAACTTGCTGTCTCTAGTGCTGCCTGAGATTCTGCAGTGCGTTAAAGGCACAGCTAAGCTGCAGCCGGATTTCAGCATTTTCTCCTTTACCCTTCTTGTCTCTCTTGACAGAATGCTCTGATATGCACAAGCTGCCTGACTAGATGTAAAGCAGTGTTGTTTTCAAAGAAAAGCTTTTGTTATCAGCAAATGTTTTAATGTGAACTGCAGTTTGTAAAAACTATACAGGTACTAGATTAAATTAAATTATAATTAGAGGAAAAAGAACAGTCATTTTGATTACTGTGATACTATAATTACTTTGAGATCATCTATAACAACTTTGAGATGTGATTTCAGTTTCCTTTTTAAATGGTTGAGGTTGATTCTGCTCTGCACTACAAAGGCACATTGAACAATAAAGGAAACCTTTGGTGATGTTGGGCTTTCCAGACTACCATATGACTACTTTTGCTTACTCAATTTGAGCATGAAGTGAACAAAGAAGCAACAAAAAGTGTATAAAAATAGTATTAACTCAGTCTTTTGACTTAGGCTGCCCAACTTTTCTTTCCTGCAGAGATATTATTGTTCATGTATTGTTCATTTTAGGAGTATTTAATTTCAAATATTTCTTCTCACTTGTCCCAGTTGATTCTTTGGGAACAGAGTTTTTCTTTATTTCCACATAAAGAATTTGAACTGAAAAAGTAAAAAAATCTGTTATTGCACAAAATTTAAATCCACATGTTGTATTTTTGAAAAAGTATCTATTATCGAACACAGTAACAGATGAATATGCTTGAAAGTTAACACTTTCAGCTTGAGCTGTGAAGAAATCCTACACTACCAAAATGAACTGACTAGGAGTACAGCCTTGATTTTTGTCTTGGCGAGTCTACTTTTAAAAAAAAAATAAATTTACCTTTTTTATTATTGCCTTATAATGTTATTACACTAATGCATGACACTGCACATCTGCTTTCTCTTTCTGCATCCTTTTTGTTATGAATTCAACAGGCTATATTTCTTGTTGAAACAGTATTATACAGAATATGATGTAATTAATTTGATATTTAGTTCATACTTGATCTTTTTGGGGTGGATAAATTAGTAAGCTTTCCCATATACTTGTTGAAGTTTACACATAAAACAGATGTTTACATAGGTAATATAACATTTTGACAAGTAAAGACATGAAATGTGGTAGTAGGCAATAAAAAATTGTGCCAAGTCTAAAGGAGGAGAGAGTTTTGACATAGGAAATTCAATCATACTGGTGTGATAAGCATGAAGGTTTTTTCTGTTTTCTGTAAATTCTCAAAAACTTGATTAAATCAATTGCTCTCCATTTCTTTGATCTAAATGAGATGAGCTCCTTTTGCCTCAGTACAAATAAAATACATGTTTAAAAAATACTTGTGTTTATTATGCTGGTTTCTGTTGGTGCTTGAAATGAAATATGCAAATAAAGGTAGTAATGATAAAATTTAGAATAACTTCACCATGTAATAAACATTATTACATTCATGTAATAATTGGTATTGAACGTGTTTAACATCTAGAGATACTGAACTGTTCACACTAGTTGCAGTTTAGGGGATAAAAATTCAGTAACCCTCATGACTTTGTTTTAGCTACTAACTACCTTAAAAATGTTCTCATCACTCTAAATATGTCCAAGTTATTTGGCAGTTAAATACCATTTTGACTAACAAATCAATTCATCACCTGGTCATGATAATGGATGAGGTTTTTAGTGCTTTCTTTCCTACCCTTAACCAGCTTTCACCGAGTAGTAGGGTTTTTTTATCCAATCTCTTGGCAACATCAGCTTCTTTTGTAACTTCAAGTATTTAACGTTGTCAAGGACTTTTTGAAAATCCAAGTGTCTGATATATTACCTTATTCACTTCTTCCAAAGGCTCTGTGTGGTTAGTGAGACAGGATTTTCCTTCATAGGAAGCACACTGACTCCCAAAAGCCCATGTCAACCCATAGGCTCATAACATCTTGCTCGTTATTATAGCCTCTGCCATCTTATCAGGGATAGGGATCAGACTCATCAGTCTGTAACTTGCAGGATTCCCTCACCAGCCCTTTTTGTGGATGAGAGTGACATGGGCCGCAGTTGCTGGTCATCCGGCACAGTAACTCTCTGGAATGATAGTTACACACGCTCACTGGTGCCTCGGCCCTTCCATGTTTCACTTCCTTCAGAACTCCTGGGTAACTTGTTAACACCTCATTCACCTCCTTGATCTAATACCTCTTGCAGATTTACATAGGTCAGATGAGCTACACTGGGGAAAGTAAGCTGTTATGACTAAGAATTGATCAACATTTAAAATCAAAATAACATGTAGGATTGTGCTACAGGAGAAAGTGGTTTTAAAAAGATAAATTGCTGCTCTTCCCTGTCCTGTATTACTAGGCTTCTTGATGAAGGGATGCTACTGGTCTGCAATATCCATGACACACAGCTGTCTGATCACAAGGGCTGACCTATTTAACTATGATAGCAGACTTTGCAATGATTTCTTTAAATACTTGGTTTTGGCTGGACACAGATTGGAAATTGGGTAAGGAGTTGGTCAAATCTTGTGAAAAACACAAGGCCTTAGTTGTGGCAGAAGTAGCCGCCTGCAGGACAAGGGATAAAATAGTTGCTGGCTCTTCTGTTAAGGACTGAGAAGTGGAAAAGTATCCCAGGGCAGTCAGATGTAGGGGCGCAAGCAGTTGGGTGCTGCTTTCTCTGATTTGTTAGGCAGGCTGTGAGTTTTAGAACAGGACAAAATTTGTTCTCGATATAAACTTCCTCACTGGACACGCGTGTGGCCGAAGCATTGCCATCTGGGAAGTACGTTGGTCTCGGAGAGCAACGTAGGTGAATCTGAGGTTAATGTTTTGACAGGATGATGAAATCAGATGGAGGCTCATAGCAATGTAACAGCTGTTCATGTTCTTAGATGTTCTTGCTGCTGGTGTTTGGACGTCATATAGAAAAAGCACACTGATATTGGCAGTCCTTGTGAAGTGCCTTGTGTATAAGGCGCGTACTTCTAGCCTGCTGCCTTTTTCTCTGGACAGCTTTTTCAGGTTGTATGTACTACACAAGCATCTGAATTTTTATTCTCTTTTCATTGCCTTAAGCTCTGTAGGAGTCCATTTATTATGTCCACATGCCATCTGTGTGTCTAGATCAGCCCACAGCACAAAGCTCTTACTGCTGGCATATTAAAAATTAGGTAAAAGTTTGCTGGACCTTCTAAGTGTGAGAGCTGCCCTCGTTCAGGAAAAGATAATGGTGTTAAAGCTCTGTTTTGGAACGAGCCATTTAGAACAATAGAGGCCACCATCCAAAACGTGGACCATGATTCCATATTTATAAGTACAAAAACCTCAAAGCTCTTCAGTGTTTCTGACTGAACCTCGAAACCAAACTCCTTGCCATCCACACAGAGATAAAAGTATGCTGGAAAGGAGGTTGGAACATCCCCTGACAGTGCTCTGCTCTTTCACTGGTGAGGCAGCAAGCCTCTGCCATTTGGTTTCTTGCTGACTGTGAGCTGCTGGGGTAAATGCCCTGGTAAATGGGGTAAACGCCTCTCCTCTCCCCACGCTTCACAGGTCTGGGACCGGCACAGCCAGCATTAAGAACCTTTGGAAATACTTTACAGTAATTGAAGCTGTGTTACATTACAGCTTCAGGGTCTCCTTTTTTGGACAACTGAGGATTTTTTTTAGCTGTTTTCTGTTTATTTAATATTTTCTGTTTTTTTTAATACCAACTGTCAGTAATTTGTTTTTGTCTTGCTTGGGAGAACGTAGTGGATTGTTAACTTTAGACTGTCATCTCCTGCTTGGATGGGATAACTCAAAAGGTAGCATGTTTAGACAGATTAACAAGCTCAACCAAAAGTTGAAGTTATATTGCTTAAAGGCATGTGGATTTGCCTGGAAATACAAATCATGTGGATTTGCCTGGAAATACAAATACTGTCAAATTCCTAGAACCTCATAGCTTGGTCTGTGAGACTATGACATCGATGAGTGGTCCCATGGCTGCCTCCAACACACAATGGTGTGTTTGGAAAATTGCATTTCCCAATATTCCTTCTTTTCTTCAGTTAAAAATAATAGTTGATGGACAGTGACCAGGAGCCTATCCTGTTCTACCAGATCTGAGGCAAACAACTATATTATCCCCCTGTCAGATTGAGAAGCACAATAGAATTGAACTTAGTTTAGCTTTTGGCATTTCGGGTTCATACATGTTATGTGAAAGCCAACAAGCCTGAACAGAACAGATGGAAAAATTAATGAAGCTGTTGCTCTGCTCTGAATTTAATGTAAAATCTCATTTAAAATAGCAGATTGTGCCTAATAGTGTAAGCTTTCATCCGAAGAAAGGACTGTGATGCTAAAAGATAAACAATTAAATCAATGCCCATAAATTGACTTTTGCCAAAAATGAAGCAAAATAATCACTGCATACTTTAACAATGGAGGCTGTCCCCAACACCTGCAGATTGTCTATTGTGTGTGTCTTTCCATCCTCTTCCGTCACTGCCTGGAGGTATCCAGCTGTGTGGTACACTTGCGATGAAGTGGGGGAAGAGTTTGCCTGGAAGCTAATGTGTGTGGAACAAACAATAGGCTGTCCTTCGCCTTCCTCAGGGAGAAATATGTGTCATGGTCTACAGTCAGCTTAATGCATTGGCACTGTGCGCATTCAGAGGCTGTTTCTCGGGCTAGAGAATGGCCAAGGACCAATATACCTTATTAGAAAAAGAGCCTCTGTCTCACAAAGCCCAGGCATGGCAGCCCTGTAATTTTCTCCTCTTTAACGTGATGCTAGGCACAGGCAACCACTCAAGGGATTAGCCACTTTCAAAGCATGCATATAAATTATGCTATCAGGGTAACTTGGAACCATAATTGTTGTTGAAGCAGGGTCAGTATAATGTGGGGTTGGCCTCTGAGGTCTCTGAACATGCACTTCCTTCTAGGTTAGAACTCACCTCTGTGTGGTTGCCAACCTTTCAACCTTGGGAGAGATGCCAGTGACTCATGGGCTGCTGTTCACAGCCTACAGATAGCATGTGGAACTGTATTGCTTTTATAGGGTTATTAATAAAAGTTTAGCAAGGGAGCATAACCATGGGTGAAAAACTGCAGCTAGGTGGAGACCCAGAAAAGTTTAGTTGATACTAGATTGGTATGAAGTAGCCCATGTAATTAATAAAGTACGAAAGAAGAGGAGATTACATTTCCAGGATTCAGCTGTGAGCTCCTTTTCAGCTGCGTACTGGGGCTGCTACATATTTCACTAGTTTTGACCACAGCGCAGACATGTTTGAGCCTTGGCTCTGAATTGGTGTGAATCTTTTAAGACCCTATCCTGTATGTCCTGAAGAGAGTGCTACCATGGGAGAGGATTTTTCTTCCCTTTTTTCTTTTCCATTTTTTTTTTTTTTCCTGCTAGATAAGTCAGCATTACAGGATGGCCTGAATTACTAATTGAAACATGTGGGCAGTTTAAACTGAGCTGTCCTAATCTGCAGACATGTCACACCTGGCTAGAGTTACAAATGGTGTGTAGCACTGCTGCTCCTTACTCATCCTGGAGCAAGTGTATTTTTGTTAGCACTGCTTTTTAGAAGGACTTGTATTGAATTTTACTAGAAAACTCACAGGAAGTTTATAGGTGGGCAAAACACTACTTGCTGCATTTTGCTGGTGTGCCATGAAACAGCTAAAAGAGCAGTGAATGACCCTCAGATCTCTTCTTGTTACCACAGTCACTGTCTGCATGGAAGCCCAGCTGCTGAGCCCCGCTCCTGGTTGCCCAAGAGCAGATGTGAAAGGCTGTAAGGAGAGGCCCCGCCAGCCAGCCAGGCTGGCAGTCAAAGGGCCAAGCTGGGACTGCTAGCTGCTGAGGAGCTCGTGGTTTCAAGCAATGCCGCCAGTCTAGTTGGGATAAAAATGTGACCCTCCCATACAAGTTGCTGTAATATATCTTCCCACTCTAGGTATTTCCACACTGCACTGAGGGGAAAAATAGCCCAGATGGATCTAGCACAGTGCTACAGCATGAGAGGATATAACTTCTCATTTCAGACTTGCTCCCACTCCCCTGCAGGAGGAGGAGGTACATGGAGATGACACCCTTTAAATGATGGCACTGAACCAAACAATGGAACTGTACTCCATTTTTGTCCCTGTGAAAGCAGAAAATGAGAGAGCTGACTTGCTACAGAACTTAACAGAACATATATTTTGTCCTTTAGAAAATGAGGATTTTATCACAGTCTCTGAAGCTAAAACTGTTTGCAGAAGATACAGGTTTTTTTTTTTTTCACTGGAGTAATGACAGGTCTGGAGAGATTGCTATCAGAGCTAATCCCCCCAACTGTACTTTGGGTCTACTTTCCTCTGTGAATGAGCTGTCAGCCACAAAAGATATTTTCACTTCTATTGCAGAGCTAATAATTTTCTCACAAAAATGCAAGACAAAATTTGTGCTGTGTCATGGGAGAAAAAGCAGCAGAGATCAAAAGTGTATGACAATGTCTGGGGTTCTCTGTAATAGCAAAGAACTTGAAGTGAAATGCCCAGGTGACAGGAGGAAGTTGGCCATGAGAAGTGCAGTAGTCCCTGCCAATCTAATTGGAGCAGAAAAATCCTTGCCAGCTTCCAAACAGGAAGCTAACAACCCCAAATGCTAGCGAGACACCCTGGAGCTTTTGTCTGATTACAAGCAAGCGGTAGTTAGTAGCTGTTTCCAAGGAAGGCAAAAATGCCCCAGAAGCAAAGCTGTACAACGGATGGGTGAAGGAGCAGACTACTGCAGCCTTTGCAGAATAAATTATCCGGTATGTTCATGGCAAACAGATCTTTACTCAATTCCGTTTTCTGATTTTTGGCCCATCAAAGGTAAATCGAGCCAAGTACACTGTGATTGCTATTTTTATAATTTGGCTGACTAAAATGAAAAGATGGTTGTGCTGAAATTTTAGCACGTAAATATTCTGCTGTTACCTCCTTTCCTTTGGGAATAACTGAAATTGCTTTACTTTGTACTTCGCAGATGTGTTAGTCATACGTTGACAGGATGCTTTTGAGCACAGATGCACAAACTGATGGCTGTGCCTTCCAGACTGAAGTGATCATTTAAGTGACTTAATAACCTAATAATTTATTTCTGGCTAAGGAATATGAATGAATTTTCCTTGAGAAAGCAAGAATACAACCTTGATAGACAACTGTAGAAAATGAGATGGATTTGGTAATTGCATGGGTTCTACCAAGACTGCAGGACAGAGAGCCCCATTACTGTATATGTTACTTTTCACAGAATCACAGAACAGCTGAAGTTGGAAGGGACCTCTGGAGGTCATCTTGTCCAACCCCCTGTTCAAGCAGGGCCACCTAGAGCTGGTTGCTCAGGACCTGGTCTAGATGGCTTTTTTTAACTTAAAGAGGAGTTGAAAATTTACAAATTTAAAGACAGGACCTTGCACAGGCTATTTGTTACGCAGAATAATTGTAGCCCAAATGGAAATAGTCCCATAACCTGCAGGAGATGTACTGAGAGCTCTCTGCTCCTTGTGTCAGTCTTTGTCTTTGTGGCACTGTGCAAAACTACATGTATAAACACGCAGAGAATATTTTCTGAAAGATTATTTTAACTGAAAAGATAACATGTGGGCAGAACACTTTCAAAGGCTAAATCCATCTTAATCAGTAGACTGAAGGCAGATTAAACAAAAAATTAAATTGTTCCCTGTGAGTAAGTATCTGAAATTCATGAAGTGACAGGTCCTCATAGTCAGCCAGTTGCATCTGAATGAAAAATATCCTTTGTCCTAGTTAAGTAATGTGTATAAATGTCTGGATTTATTTTTTGAGATGATATATTTGGTAATGTATGACATAGTGCCATAATAACTTGGAATTAACCTGAACAGAATAAATAGGACAACTGTTTTACTCAGATTTCTGCAACATATTAATCTTAGACCCAACTGCCTTATTGCTAATAGAAATATATATTAAAACGATGTATTATTTGAAATACTGTGTTGCACATTGCAGTTGACAGTTCCCATGTCCTTACAAGAAGCAAAGAATACTTTTACAACTTCTGCCTCCAAGCTCACAAAGAAATGAAATAACTTGCTTTTGCAAATTTGATCCCAGTAGAATAAATGGTTACTTTGCTGTGTGTGGATCAAATGTGCGTGCTAATCCCCTGCAGGATCAGAGCTTTGGTTAAAGGAAGATGTTATCTTCTGAGGCAAGCATCAGTACTTAATGGTAACAGATACGCCCTGCCACATTTTGGCTGCAACTCCTTGTTTTTCTAGGATTGCAGGAGCAGGCCAGCTACAGAGAAAAGAGTAGCGTGGATCCGCAGTTTCCAAACGAGTAGTATATTAATTGCTGGCATTACCGTAGGCAAACCTCGAGAGGGCAGTAGATGCATGAGGCTTCTGGCCTGAATGTGGTTCCAGTGATGCTAGTTACTGGTGTAATCAAGTGTCTTTGATTGTTCCTGTTCTACACCCGTATAAGTGTGGGCACAATCAGTGTAGTATTTGAGTTAAATTCACCTTCACTTAGAAAAACACAGCAATATTAGATTTCTTTCTTTTTTTCAGTTTAAACTTTTACAATAAAAATGACAACCCTCTAAACAACCTGTCATAAGCATTTTTGATGTTTTAAGAAACAATCGAGAAAGAAGAGCTACAAAAACTGATTTAAAATATTTTAATGGAATAAGCTGAAACTCCCCTAAACTTTAACAAATCATCTTCTTTTAAAAAAATCGAACTTGTAAGATAAAATGCTCACAAATAAACACAAGAGAGGAAATTCAACAGAAAGATCATCTTTTGATCCTCATCTTCTAAAAAGAATAAAAAATAAGCAGAAACTAAATACACAGGCACTGATTTGCATGCATTTTTTTTTCCATCTCTAAAAAGGGAAAAGCAGGGTGTGATTGACAAAAGGAAATGAGATGTCTTGTATCCATGTGGCTGGACAAAGACTTGCCCAAAATGTTCACCCAACTGGAGCTATTATAAGACGACAATTATCTTGAGATGTAAAATGTCCAGAAGAAAACTTGCTAAATTAGGATTTTTATTGTTGAATGAATGCTTTTGATAATTCCAGGTTAATTTACTACTTGGGAGAAAACCCCCATGGAATATACAAGGAATTATTAGCTCAGAGAACAAGAGGATCATCACACCTAATCGCTGTCCTAGGCGTTGTACAAAGGAGTTAAGCAGCTCTGCAGAATGCTCAGCTGGGAGCTGTCCCATGACATGAAAGAACGAAAACAGGCAAACCTGAGTGAGGAGGTCCAATGTGCCAGGAAAGAAGCAAATGATCTTGGAAGTCTGGAGCAGCCACAGGTGTCTTTGCAGCTGAGTAACGGTACTTGTGACTTGTAGGCATTGTGGGAGAAGTTTTTACAATGATTAAATTGGTGGCTGTGATGCGTGGACTCACTGAGGGCTGTATATCAGATTCACTGCTCCCTCCTTGTCCACATAGCAAGTCATTTCATTACAGAAAGTAATCAGATTGCTCAGGGCTGATCTGCCCTTTGTAAATCCACATTTTTCCTCACTTCCTTCTTGTCCTTCATTTGTTTAGAAATGGATTCTGAGGACATGTGCTGCACAGTCTTTCTAGAGACTGAGTTGAAGCTGCCAGCATGTACTTCCTCAGATCTTTCTCTGCACCCTTCTTAAAGATGACTATAGTATTTAGTCCCTTTCCATGGACCTCCCTGAATCATCACATGTTCTGAGGATGATGTGGCTTCACAATGACATCACCCAGCTTTTTTGCCATATGTCGTGGTTTAGCCCCAGTCAGCAACCAAGCACCACGCAGCTGCTCGCTCACTCCCCCCCTGGTGGGATGGGGGAGAGAATCAGAAGAGCAAAAGTGAGGGAACTCATGGGTTGAGACAAAGACAGCTCAATAGGTAAAGCAAAAGCTGCGCACGCAAGCAAAGCAAAACAAGGAATTCATTCACTGCTTCCCATGGGCAGGCAGGTGCCCAGCCATTCCCAGGAGAGCAGGGCTCCATCACGCGCAACGGTTACTTGGGAAGACAAACGCGATCACTCCCAATGTCCCCCCACTTCCTTCTTCTTCCCCCAGCTTCACACACTGAGCATGACGTTGTACGGTATGGAATACCCCCCTGGTCAGCCTGGGTCAGCAGTCCCGGCTGTGTCCCCTCCCAGCTTCCCGCGCACCTGGCAGAGCATGGGAAGCTGAAAAAGTCCTTGACCAGTGCAAGCGCTCTCAGCAACAACTAAAACATCTCCGCACCATCACCACTGCTTCAGCACAAATCCAAAACACAGCCCCATACCAGCCACTTCGAAGAAAATTAACTCTATCCCAGCTGAAACCAGGACACCATACTTCCATGGGTTCCAGCTATCCCTCTAGACATGAATACACCCAGTTTCTCTAAATAGTCCTTAACTCCCCTACTTTTGTGTTTCCTCCTTTCTCAGAAGGTGCAGGTGTGTATGGAGGTCTGGGAACTTCTTGAAGACTGAGGCAAAAAAATCTTTGAGTCTTCACTATATTGTCTGCCCCCAGGTTGTCTCCCCAAATCAACATCAGCTGCACATTTCCTTTGAGCCTCAGTGGGCTACTAGCATGCTTACAGAATCCTTTTCCTTTTACCCTTCATGCCTCTCAGCAGCTTGAGCTCCAGCTGGGCTCTGTCTTTCCTGATACCATCCCTAATTGCCTAAGCAATGCTTTTACACTCATCCTTTGTTGCCTGCTCTTGTTTCTGCTTCTTGTATGTTTTCTTTTTTGCATTTTAATTCACTAGCAGCTCCTTGCTTTGCCAATTGGGCCTTCTGCCGAAACTTCTGGTTGTATTTAATTAGCCTTTAATTAGAATTAAATGGTATTTTGTTAGTACAGCTATATTTTTATTATTTTTAGACTAAGTTCTGCCATTGGCCAACTTGTAGATCTTGCAACCCATTTTTTATGACAATCCTGCCCTTCAGAAACCACTTTAAATCTGAATGATTCCCCTCTGTTTCTTCTTTCAGTAATTTGGAATTTTGCTTTAACGCAATGCAGATATAGTTAAGGTGACATTCACTTGTAACCTTTGCAAGAATAAAATGTAGCTCAGATCCAGCTGACCTATCTTTATTCAGATCTAATATCTTTATTCAGTACTAACGCATACTCATAACATTTCTAAGTCTGCAATATCATACACCATGGAATGTGTGTATTGTACATGTATATTGCATAAAGGCACAGCTTTTGGTGGACTCAGCTTTTGATAAAACAATGATTTTCTCTTTGAACACAATACTTGAGGTACACTAATTGGGAAAAGGAAGTCTTTGTTCCACAAATCTCAGAGTGCCTATTGTCAGCTTGGAAGGCTCAGGTCACAAGAACTTAATTTTGATAGGAGGTTTTATACGCAGGAGGACTTTAGAGACCTTGTAAAGTTCTTCCCATGTCAGAGTTGGAGATTTTTTTTTCAGGGAAAAGGAGGCCCTGAAATTCAACACGCTGAGTAGTGTGCAGGCAAGACTTGTTCCATACCATTAGAGTAATGGGGAGAGTAGGCTCAGCAGTGAAAAAAAAGATATGGTTTTGACTGAAGGAAAAGTTGATATGATCAAGGTGATAGTGGTAACTTGTGATCACTGAATGAATTTTCAGATTCATTACTAGTAGTAAGAATATGTTGACTCTGTTCTGGGGTGATGGGAAATAGACTGGAAAGTTGCTTGCTTGTTTTATTTTTTTTTTATTTTTCTTTTAAGGGATCATTCAAAACAGAGAAAATTATGTAATAATAACAACAACAAAAAATCAAGACCAGGCAATGTAAAAATACCTTCTACTACAGTATCATCCAATTATGACTTCGGTGAGGGCAGGATTTGATTTCAGTTCCCAAGCAGCTATTGCATGCAAAAGTTAGACTGCAGAAGTTGCTGTAGCTGGGAAGCTGCAGTTCTCACTGTGCAATTGAATTAGCCGATTTCATAAACAGTGGCTGCAGATGTAGAGGCTCAGGCTTGACTTACAGCATGAAACATCTGTTAGAGGGAGTGAGTTGTGAACAACCAACAGAACTATGGGAACAGGCAGTAAGAGAGTTGCTTTGTATAATACCTCATTTCTGTTTATTGTATTGCATCAAGAGCTCAGTTTGAAATCAAGCTGTTTATATATTCTTGTTCCCTAGTAAAGCTTCATGTGCCAGAGAAGGCAAGCCTTCTGCAAGCTTATGGTGAATGGAAATTTCAAGACAACTGCAAGAATTTTTCTGCATCAAGTAAGGGAAACTTCAGCGACAGACAACTGGAGACTTAGTGTGTTTTTAATAATAATAAAAAAGCATTGTGAATTTTAGAAACCCTGCCATTTGCTACTAGCCTGCCTGCTAGCTCGAGTGGGCAATGGAGCCGTCTGAGGATTTTGTTCACCAGAATGTCGCAAATACAGATTTGTGGACACTGCTGACTATACCAATTTGTCGTGAATATGACTTTGGTTAGAAATTTAAGATTTATTAATATTTTTGAGATAGATCACAGTATTAGGTTTTATAATTCTTAACAACACTTAAGCATCAGCCAATGTAAAACAGCAGTTTGATGGAATTTGTTACAATCAACATAGTGACTTAAAGATTTGAGAATGGCAAGGTTCACTCTATTACTTACATGGAAGGAGTGCACAAAGGAAAATTCAGTTACAGTTGACTTAGAATGATTCACAGAGGGATCGTGTATGCAGAGGATAAGGAGGACCCTCCCATTGAGTCACGAGGTTCAGAATAGACCCCCTTGCTTTCTAAACTCCTTTCAGACAGGAGTCCAGGTGCTGCTAGGTCCAATCTTATTCTCAGACTTGTTCAATGGTTTATGTGAAGAGGAATAATATATATGTATATATAGTCAAATCGCACACACACAGACGAGGATAACCTCTGATTAAAATTTCCCTTTTAATGAGTTTCATGAATTACTCACTTTTATGTGCTGGCATTCATCAGCGTATGGTCGGTGGACCTCCTGAAGTCAGGCCTTTGAGTCCTCGCGAGATCAATGGGCAATCCTTCAATCCTCACAAAATCTGCCCTGAGAGGTGTCCCAGCTCAGGGGGAGACACTGGGTCACAAAGCTGGCTGCAGTCCCNGGGGCTGCACCACCACACAGTGTCAGGCTGTGGTTAGTGCAACCAGCTTGCCATGGTCATGCCTGCTGGGTTTGGTCTCCCAGCTCTGGCTTTTGTGCACCAACATCCCTGCATGCAGCCCCCTCCTGGGACACCGGCCCCACAGCTGCTGCTCTCCCACCCTTGCCCCCTCACTTGTGCCCTGTCCCCGTCCCCCGTGCTCCTCCTCAGGCTGGCCGGTGCTGCTGGCCCTTCACCTGGTCTGGCTGTACCCGCCATCTGCCCTCCTCCCTTGTATGAGGGAGGGAGACACAGGTCTGGCTGCTCTAGCTTCAGTTTCTGGTGGAAGAAAGCATTTGTTAGGGCATCCTGGCAGAAACGGAGGTATTTGGCTTCTTCAGTCTCGTGAAATGCAGCCCCGCAGCACACCCTGTGCTGGACACGCCTGCCGCGCACGTTCCTGCCCCTGCTGTGAGGCCTAGTCTGGGGCTCTGCTGCAAACACAAAAATGCCCTCCTGTGGGAAAGCTATTGTGGTCCCATGGCAGAGACTAAATGCCAGGTCCCCTCTTTACTCGAGGAGGACATCTGCAGATACAGGCTCCTCGCTGGTGAGGTGCTAGCACAGCCATTTTCTCCCTAGAGTGCGAACACCAAAGAGTCTGCCCAGGCTTCAGGTGCTTCATGCATGGTGACACGATGAACGTTAGATGCACGAGGAAACGCGGGATGGCTGTACATTTCTGGGGAATCCAGACTCCCCTTAATATACTGGCAGGACCTGAGAGAAGGTTTTATTTAAAGCTGCCCTGTGACTTTACAGCGAGGGGGAGGTTAGAAAGCGCACCTGCAAGGTCTGTGCATGGTGCCACTCTTACGCCAATGCCACCATTACTCACCCGAGCACCAGGCAGAACCTGACTCTGCTCTTCATGGAGATTTTTTTATTACAGAGCTGAGAAAAGAGCACTCGAGTTGTTATTTGCTGGAAATAAGGGCAGTGTTAGACATTATCCTATAACCCGAGAAGGAAGGAAGTAATTTGGAGAGAATTTCATGCTTTCTAAAGTACTGATAGTTTAACTTCGTTGTAGTTTTTGTGCTACTGTAAAATACCTCACAACTGTGGCCTGAAGCAGTACAGCAGATTTCTGTGCAGCATTGCTCTTTCTTCAGTGTGGCTCCCTTATTCAGCATGACTGCATCCTCAAATGGGATTAGGTGACAGCGTGTTTGAAGTGCAATGCTGATTAAAATCAAAACCATCTATTTCCTTATATATTGAGTATGTGGCTTTGGGAACACAGCCTGACTTGACTTTTCTTTAAATTAAATAAAAAGCAGTGTCATCTGGTGGAGGTCTGAATTGCCATTATCTAGGGTTTTCACCAGTCAGAAATGACAGGAATTAAGATGCTTTTGAAATAAATGGGACAAAACATATAAAAAACAAATAAAAGCATCTAGGATTACAGACCTCTTGCCTGCCTAGAGCTACTGCTGCAAGCAGGCTATGAGCTGGAAATAGACATGGTCAAAAAAAGTAATAGAGGTAAATGATGTCATGTTGCCTCTTTCATGGTAGAAGATAGGAAAACCCACTGAAAACCCACGAGGTCTCAGATACAGGTGGGTCAGGTTCCTTGATCACCTTTCTTCCTTCCAGCACTTCAAGTAATTGGGGCCACATGGTCCATGCAGTGATGTATTATTCCCTTTGCTTTTCCAGGTGTGTGAGCACCAGAGGCAAATGTAGCTGGAAAGCCCTTGGAGACATTATCAGCTTTGTTGGGCAGCACTGTACAGGTAAATTTTCAGCAGAATTCTGCAAATTTGTGTTGGGCAAAGCAGGCAGCAGACTTGTTTTTGTGATCTGACAAAATGTGAAGCTGTTTTTTCTAGGAAGAGCTGGAAAACATTTCTGTGAATTTGAGTTCTTATTTCCTAACAGGCCAAAACTTCTTATCTTGAGAACTCTGGTTTGTAGATGCTGAATATCTTAGTAGATTGGCATTGTAGTCTCTAGGCCTATTCTGGGTATTTATTTGTTGTGGTGGTATAGAGCTTTACTGAAATAGTTAAAGGACTATAGCCCTGCGGTATAGGATTGCATAGTTGGTTGCATAGTCACAAGTTGGTCAGAAATATCTTGGGAGAGAGTGCTAGTGAATGTTCCTTGTTGGAGGAGAAACTTTGAGTAGAGTTTCTGATTTAGGAAGCCACACCAATGCTTTAATTAAGACTAGCTGAATAACCAAGGGTACTACATTGTCATTGGGGATCTGTTAATGCTCTCGTGACCCAGTTTTTGCTGTAGTAAGGAGTAAATGCTAACTTCAAATGTGGTGTCCTTGTACTGATTTTCTTTTTTTTTTTTTAATGAAATGGGTTTTTCCTGTCCAGATTCATGTTGCAGAATGTAATAAAACACTTTCACACTGGAATAACTGCTCAAGGGATGGATATTTTTTGTTTGTTTGTTTTCTATGGTTTTACCACTATGAGTTGAAACAGTCTAAATCTTTAAAATGTATATGACATTTATTAAATCAATTCCTTTACGTACTTGTGTGTATTTTATGTGCTTAAACAAGAGAATACTAGGGCTTGCAACACAGAGGGCAACATTTTATGGGTCTTTTAATTTTTTTTCCAGTAAATACTCATGCTAAAACTTATCACAAACCTTTGTCAAATGTGTAACTGTTATTGCACTGTTATTTTATGTCATAAAAGCTGTTGCAGAAGGAAAAAAAACCCACCTAATTTGATTAGGGCAGAAGCTGATAATATAGAAGCTTAATTTGCATTTCATTTTTTCCAATAGGTTGTGCAAAATGGCAATAGCCAGTCATTATTGTAGTGCAGTAATCCTGTGCTTGGACAGCAAAAGCCATACATTTAAGGTGAAGCTAAATAAAATAATAAAAGGACAGAGATATTAGGAAAAACTACAGTTGCTTTCTGAGTAGTTTCTACTGCTTTTGGCCTAGGTGAGTGCTCAGAGAAACAACTTTTTGCAGGAGACCAAGTGCTAGATGGTTTGCACTGTCACTATTTTCACCTAAGGAATCCTTTTGAGTTTAAATGAAGTTATAGGATAGTAAGATTAGCAAAAGCACTGGGAGAATAGACACCTAAAATAGCAGATTAGGTGCTCAGTACTTTTGTATTTGCTGTTCTCTTTTCACTTACAAATGCCACTTAGTTATAATGCTTTGAGGATTTCTGTCTTAGTCATCAAATGACACTAGAAGGGGAGACTCCTGAGCTGTCTCACTGGTTCAACACCTAGCTGAAAGTAGTGAGACTGCAGCTTCCAGTATGATCTAGGTGGACAGTGAACAGGAAATAAAGAAAATGTCAACATTTGAAGATATTACAAGCATTGATTAATGTGTTGCAACTTCCTTCTGACTCTAGGAACTGTTATCCTTCTTTTATAGATAGTGATACTGAGAGGTTAACAGGCTTAACCAGGAGTTTATGTCAAGTCATAGCATCACCAAACACAGCCTTCTTATCTCCTGAGTGTTAGTCTGGCACCTTAAGAGAATTGTCCCTTCTATATGCTCCCGTGACCCAGTCAAAAGGTTGCAAGCAATCCAATTCAACATATTGATATGGAAAGTCACTCCTCTGTAGTATAAAAAGTTTCTCTGGCTACATTCAGTTTAAGTAAAGCTAATAATGAATACATTTCTGCGGATACATTTTTTTTTTCTTGGGAATATGGCTCTTGTTATGCCACCTTATTTTCAGGTTAGGACAGAGTTATAATCTCATCTCTAAATAACGGTAAGGGAAGGAAAATATTTCAAAGTCTTCAGACCACTGAATGTCTGCCACTAAAAGCCTTCAGGATACTAACTTCTCAAGGGTATGCTGGGTTCTTTTGCAGTCAGTGGAAGGTGAAAGTGGATGTTACCTTTGGCAAAGACTTTGGGTTTCAGTAGTTTCAGCATGCAATAGGTAGGAGCCTCTATTAATGACTGCAGTCCACACACTCTAATACCCTGAGGTGAGCAGTCTCATGGCACAATCAGAAAAAAATATAGGTGAATTACTGAGATTCTTAGTCTGAAACAATATAAATAGGTCTCACTATGTAAGTTTATTTAAGAAAGATTATATCACTTATAAACGCAAAGTATGTGTATAAACCTGTGATTTAATTCTTATTCACATTACACAAGTATTTTCCATGGTGCCTTCTCAGACTGAATCTTTATTATTTAACAGGCAACTTTTATGAACCACCTTGAATATGTGTTCCTTTGATCTTCTCTGTTAGCAATGATTTGTGCCTAATTTATTCAGAGACTATTGACTGTGTATACTAAGCTGAGAGAACCTGTCATAGGCAGTTTTCCATTAAGTCATGAAATTAAAAAATTGTGAAAGCTACTGTAAATGAAAAGTGAAAAATCAAGGTGGGAGCTATACAGCTAGGTTGTCTTTCATAGTGTCTTGAAAATGATAGTAGATGACTTACATGAATACAAAAATAATATTCTCATTATTATAATTTTCAACAGGTATGTTTCTATCACACTTTTTTTCCTAGGGTATTAAAAAAAATTGTAAAACAGGCAGTAGTACTTTTCTTTTTGATAAGGTGATAACTTAGTTATTGCACTGGTATTAGTATATCTAATGATCTTCATACTAGGAGAGGAACAAGCTCAAATAAATGGACTGTTCAGATGAACTAGCTAAAAGGGTTTGTAATCTATTTGCATAAAGAAAATTTTTTAAAAGGTTTCTGGAAAAACATACCCTTGATAACAGGTGTGATGCTAAAAACAGACAACAAAAAGTGATGTAAAGGGCAAGATCTTGTGCCCGCTGACACTAGCACAAATGTACTGACCCCAAATCCTCTTACATTACTCAGAGATTGAAGAGTGAATTTGACTTCAGCTTTCTTGAGTAGGTGACCACTTCAGGAATATAAGAGAACTAACTGTAGTGGCTTCTCCTTACACCTTTAGACAATGAGTCTAAAGAATATAGTAGCTACTTGTGGTGTTGAGTATGCTTTCAACTGCTGTAGGTAACGGTCTTGGTGTATGTCTGCTCAGACCACCTCTGGCAGCTCATGAGAATTTATCCTCTTTCAAAATCTGTGTTTTAGACTCTCCGAGGGCATCCTATTAACTACTAATGGTAAAAGACAGCACCTCTTTCACCTTCTATCTATTTAAAATGCATGGAGAGGTCTGTAGCAAATAGTTAAATATCTTAAGAACCTTCAAGCACTCGGCTTGTGCGGAGGAACTAGGGAGGAGAGGTAGCTTGTCAAATAGTGAGCTTTGAATAATAATAATAGTGACGGTGATATATAGCAGGTTTCTTTGAGCTTTTTTTGGAAACAGCTAAGAGATCTACTTAGAGAAATAGTGAAGTGCTATAAATCCTACTGGATTTGGGAGGTCGAGGGTTTGTCAACAGTCAAGCACAGCTTACTCAAGGTGAAAAGCTATCGGTACATCAGATCATGTATCTGAAGTGAGGAAGCCTAAAGATGCAAAATCAGTAGATGTAGGCTCTAATTTCTATTTTCGAATAGTTGTTCCGTTGTTTCTTCTTGGGTTGTGCATGCTATTACTGCTGTTTGCCAATTGATATGTTGTCAGCTTCTTGTACATTTAAAAAAAACCCTTTAAGTGAATACTGCCGCTTTATGCTGATGTGATCTTATGTTGAATTTAAACATTTCATGTGTCACTAAAGAACACAGCTGGCAAAATTAAAATGTGAAAATGCATTTAGCTTTGTGGTTGCTACAATGTGCATCACAGCCATGTTTGAAATATTGCTCCTAAACCGGTTGATCTGTAATTATATCTGACAAAGTGTACCCTAAACCCTACCCCACTGTGGATGTTGGTGTTATGTAGCACCACAGAAAGTCTTTTGTAAAGCTGCAGCTCAGATTACCATGAGACCAGATCTCCTATAATAATCTGCTGCTATATATCAAGCCCTTTCATTTTATTTCTTTTGCCACTAAGAATTCCAATGGTCTATTAAACCAAGTAAAGCCAGTGCAGAATCTTGTTGCCACTGTTGCTGAAGAGGTATCCCATTACTGTTTTTCTTTTTACACAGTTAGCGGCCCATCTCAAAAAAGTCTGAACCCCGACTGTAGCTATGTGCTACAGTCTATCTAACAGCTAATGACAAGTACAGACACTGTTGTGGTTGAGGATTGCCCTTTTTGAAGCTGGACAGTGCTAAGCAAGAACTACTCCTTTCCTTGGTAAAGTCAGGATATATTTTAATTTATCCCCAAGTTCTTGGTTGAACGCTTGCCTGAGAGTCTGTGCAGGAATACTGTAACTTTGCCAAGACTGTTTGGCTTTTCCACTTGGTAAAGTCATCATTTATCATCTGAAGAGAGGGTTTTGATGAATCAGAGAAACTGGTAAAATGAGAGGGATGGTAAGAGATTTAGTCAAATGTAAATCTGTGCACTGACAGACAGCAGTGTTCAAAGCAGTGTCAAACCTCTCTCTGACTATAATATAGAGCTGCAGTTTTAAGGAGTTGGTGGTCTTGATATGTGTCTTGAATAACTTAGTAATTATGAATGATCTTTAATTTTTCAGCCGCTTTGTCAACCTTAGCTTCTACTGAGAAC
>VZTV01012313.1:0-32125 GCA_013400875.1 Anhinga rufa | reverse complement strand
AATTCCTCTTTTTGTTTATTCTTTTACTAAATTACCAGCCAACTATAGCCTCCCTCCCTTTCCCTTTCTTACATTCTTCTGCCTCCTGACAGCTTCTTTTAGAAATATGGCTTTTTCTTTTAGATTATGACTACAAAAGTAGTATACTTTCCACATTAGAAATACCACCATTTGCCATGAAAGTTCACATTTAACAAAATGTCATCTCAAATATGTGCAAACCATCAGTCTAGAAGATTTTGAGAGGCAGAACTCATACAGCCTGTTTGGTTTATAGCGATAATAGTATCGGTGACCTGTAATTCCAGTTGCTTAATGGTTTTACTTTACTGGAATGCTTTTATACTTTGTTTGTATGCTAGACTGTTATGATAATTATAATAACTCATTAATATAGGAGTAATGCATGATGGGAAAGCATGGCTTGCCTGTTATTGACCATTGACTATGGGACAATATCCAGATTCAAGAGAAACTATATCCTCAGAGAACAAATATTAGAAGTTGTACTTTCAAAATGACAGGTTATGATCTGCACATCTGAAGACTATAATCTGCTTTCCTGACCGAAGTTAGTACACAGGTCAGTTGCACATGTTTGGTTCAGAAGAACAACTGCGAATTGATTCAAATAGCCATATTTTTGGTTCCCACTTCTGTGTCCCAGGGAAATGAGTGTCTCCAGCTCTTTTCCTCATACAAGCCTGTTACCTTTTCATATTGTCAATGATATACAGAGAAGTGTAACATTCATGCTAAATCTGCTGACCAGCTATGCTGACAGTGTGATATTTACATTATAGAATTTTATTCTTAATAAGATGCCCAAATCAGTTTTTTCAAGGCCATTGCTAAATCAGAAGATACTTTCAAACATCTCTCAGTCATTTTTTAGCCAATGTACAGCTCTTCTGGGATGAAAATCTCAGGATTCCATTATAACACCCTTGAGCTACTGTATGTATCTAAATAAACATTTGTGAGAGATTTATAAAACAGTATCAGAAGACAGTTACTTCTGTAACATAGAAACAGTACTGTTGGAGCGTAATCAAGTTAAAATTATATGCACATAAATAAACCGCATAATTATTTTATTAAATGTGTAAACAATTTTTTGATTTCTAGAATGATTTCTTTTAGCAAGTCATTAAATATTTAACATGAGAGATAACAGACCTTACACAGAAACTTTTGCAACCTTTCAAAGAAGAGAAAGGCTGTCATTACGCTCTCTAGAAAAATGGATCCTAAACCAGTTGAGTCAGGCTTATTTGACATCGCTCACAGTGCAGACTGTTGTTGGTATTTGAAGACAATCCAGCTCTGAGCTGTAATTATGATGACAGATCTATTCATGTTTGTTGGTGCTGAGGATAGACAGCTGTTTTCGCATGCTGGCTTACAATTTGACAACTGCAATCCCAACAAATGCTTTTGATGTTCATACATGACAGAAATGAAAAGATCAAACATCACACATATAATGGCCCATTTTCCTTATCTCTATCTTACTGTTGAATCCATAGAAACGTAGGTCTCGAAGGGACTTTGAGGGATTTACCAGATCAGCTTTGAGGCAGAGTCATGGCTACCCAGAGTGCAGCAATCTGTTGTTTTGTCCCTGCTTACAAAAGGAATGGTTTTCTGCATGAGGTCTGGACTGATTTTCCAAGAGGTAGATTCTTTCCCTGGTTTTGTTCCAGGACTTCCTTGGCCTAGGTTAAATCAGTTGCTGAATTTTTATACCTCCCCATTCAGTCCTAATTGTAGACTTCTCATTCTCTCTAATTATTTATTTCTACGGTAAGCTCCACAGTGGAGGTCTGATTTCAGTTGAAGACCTTTAGGTGTTACTCTGTCCAGACTTTCTCTCTGCTTACTTCACTCTTCCAATACATCAGCTACTCTCCACTCATGTTTCACCTCCCCTATCCTGCCATATGCTTAAAGCTAGAGCTGTTACTCTGTATAGAGCTATGCACTAAATTACTATAGATAGACATAAGCTGTAACTTCTTGGACATCTACAGATCCACCCTGTGAATTTGTTTCATTGAGCATAGATAGCAGCTCTATTATCCTTTCATTTGTACTCAGGTGATTCATTCATGCACAGTTACTTCCCTATATATTTTGTAGGACAGACTCATTATGAAATAAGTTTGTATGTTTGTATGGTCGGGAGTGAAACCTCCTAGTTTTCATGAAAAATTTTTTCCTATCATTTCATAAAAAATGAAACTAAGAAATCGGTACATATGATTTTACTAGATACAACTCTGATGAGTATTGGTTTTGGCTATGCACTGCCACCAGGCTATTATTACCACACATATTCAAATGACATTTTATTTCCTACTCTGCATTTCTGAACAGCAGGCTGTTTTAGCTACTGCAGAGTCACATCCACAGAAAAGGGACAGATGTTCCACATTTTTCTTTATGAAACTGAAGAACTTTTCAAGTTCACTAGCTAAAATGCCACCAAAGAATCAGACAGAAACATTGTACAATAGATGACATTGTCCTAAAGAGATGAAGAAAATGTACTATTTAAATCACCAGTAGCACTCACAAGGCATACTTTATATAATTAGTGATTGTATGCTCAACAGGCACACATGGTAAAAGATAGTCAGTTCCTTCCTACTACTCTAATAATGGGAGATTACATATAGATGTCTATTCAAAAGAGAGGATGCAAGACTGTTGCCAACAACTGTAAGAGAGAAAGAGAGGATGAGAAAGTTTAATTAACAAATACTACCCAGAGAGATATTTTGAAGAAAGAATGACTCATAGGATAATAATGCAACTTTGCCAGTGGCCAGGACAGGGAGGAAGAATATAAAGGAACAGCTCGCTTTTAATGAAGTAGATTTAGTTGCTGTATCTTTAGGAAGTTGAAAACATACCTTTGTTGCCTGCTTACTCATATCTCTGCTGTATGTTCCTAGTTTGTTAAGTTAAAAAAAAAGGGGGGCTGTTTTCTCTACTACTGTCTGGCAAGGACAAAGGGTCTGAGATATATCTTCTGCAATAGAAAGGACTCTTTGTACCAAAAATAGTGTCAGTAGAAAAATAGAGTCAGAATAAAATGTAACTTTTTGCCAGAGATTGCCTCTCAATCCAAAGTTTTACATGCTTTTCTAGAGTTACAAGATTTTCTGAAAGTTACAGTTTTCAAAGGTGCTTTTCTGGTACCACTAATATCACTGGAATGGACTGGATCTTTTGTGACTTTACCAGAACACTGTTCTGATGGGGACTGTGGCCATTCAGAATTAGTGCTCTCAATTAACCTTATCATTTCAGTAGAAGGAATTTAATTAAAATCTCAGATGATTGTCTGTATTCCCCTCCATTCTTAAGTCATGCACTTCAGTGGGGTTAGGATGTTTCTTGAGTATCCTGGGAAGCCACATATCAGTTATAGGCAGAAACACATCAGAAATGTATCTGTTTCAAGCCACTACTCACTGTGTTGAGTTGTAAATTCATCATAAAAGAGGAGTAATTTCTCAAGAAAATTGTGCCAGCCCATTTTCATTGTGGCATCTTCAGATGTATGCCAATTCCAACTTCCTTTGGCAAAAGAAATTAGAGATGGAGTAACCTGGCAACAAATGAAGTTGTTCATTGTACTGCCTGAAGAAGAAACTGGGTTTTACCTAATGAGGCTGGATGTGGTGCTTCGTTTGGCAGACTGTGATCACGTTAGGAACAATATTTGCTCAAGATTAGCAAAATGGTTTGTAGCAAGTGTAAACAAATATGGCTATTCTCTCTTTCCACAGCACAATTCCCCATTTTAGGGAGGAGTTATCTATCCCAAGAATTTTGTAAATACTTATATGGTGAGATATTTCAGACACAGCTGATTGGTACTGAAATGAAGGGAAATTTCAACAAGGGCACCCTTCAAAAAGTACTCTATGATGTATTGTTATTCGGAACAGAATAATTTTTGCCATAGATATGAATGAGTTCTCTTGAGTTTTGATACTACGATGACTTGGCACTTCACTATCATCTTCAACTTCTGTAGCAACTTAGTGTTCGGCTTACTCCCTAACTCAAAGTAGTTCATCTATGTGATATATATGAATGGACACTGCTAAACTGAAGTGTATGTTCTTCCCAGCAGTCTTTTGTAATGCTTCATCTTTGGCCAGCATCACTGAGAAGGTCAAATTAACTGTCTTACCTATTTTATAAGTATAGTTTTTATTCTCTTACATCTGCACTGTCCAACAGCTCTACCAGAAAAGTGGTTAGTGCTAAAAAATCACCATGTTTCTTGTGGTGTCTGTTTAGTAATGCATTGTGATACAAGACAAGCTCTCTTCATTGATCAGTGCCTACAATATATTACAATATAGCTTCCATTATGTCATTCTGACATGTGTCAAGTATGTCCTACTGTGGAAAGCAAGGGATGGTAAAGAGTCTATTTCAAGCAGATCTCATGATTCTTGAACACAAATCAAAGTTTTAGCCCTTGTAAATATGCAAAATGTGAAACACTACCCCGATAGCTACAGTACGTATTTTAAAGTATATTCTACATCATAAAATATATCAGTTATATATTCATTTTTTTTCTGTTATATTCTGTTTTTCTATTTCTTTTTCAATTTTCAAAATAGTGTAATGTGCAGCATTAAGTTGTGTTAATATGCTTTATGCAGATGCTCTGCTTTTTGTCCAGAAAAAGAGGTTTAGAAAATTTAAAATAAATAAATAAATAAAGTATTTCCCCACTATTATTTTTGTTTTCAGCTTAGGAAACTTGCAAAGAGCTAAAATTAATGTTATTAATTTATTGGAGCAGACGTGGCTTATTTGACCCCAGCAATGCTTATAATGTATATGTACCTGAAAGACAGAACTAGGGTTGTGGGTCCGAGCTTTTATAAACCCAATATCAATATCCTGAAAAGAAAGCTTTTGCTCAAAGCTGTTACAGGATATATAGATTTACTGATAGCAGTGAATCAAATGATGCTAGACATGTGATATATGATATTTTCATGTCTTGAATTTAATTTTTTTTAAGAAACAATATTATGATCAATGTGCTTCAAAAACCAGAAAAGTGAATACAGAATACAGGTCCATAGTCATGGTCTATATGCTGCCCATCAAGCTGATTTTTTTTCCTTTTTTCATTAACTTTCAATCCCAAAGACACAACTGACGGAAATCAGAAACTTTGGTTTGTGTAGGTCTGGTGAAGTAGTATTAGTTCATATATTAAAGGAAAAGAGAAATTTTATAGGTTAGAATTACAGAAGGCAGATGTGTAAGTTGGAGAGTTCAGGATGGTTGTGCATCGTCAACTTGCCTTGACTTTTCATATTATTATTTATTTATTTTTCTTAAAGGCTTTAAAACATATCTCAGGAGCAGCTCCAGGAGCTGCTAGATGTTTCTACTTGGTCCTCATTCATCCTTTTTGTGTCATGAGACCACAGCACACAGTTGTAGCTATCAAGCTCTGTACAGAAAAGGAGGAGAATAAAGAGGAAGAACATAAAGGAGAGGGAGAATGAGAAGGTCTTGTATGTTTTGTAATTTTGCTTTTCAGTTTCCAAATGTAACAGCACAGAAGCAAGGTCTCAGTGTCTACTGCCAGTCCTACAGCTGTGGACAGCACTGATAATTCTGCATGAAGGTTGGTATGCCAGGGTAGGTGCAGACCTTTGTAAAGTGGAGTATGTTGAGTGGTTTGTAGGAATACAGCTTCATTATTGAAGATATAGGAGGATATTATCTGTTTAGAATATTAACTCTTGCTCTCCTTTCTTTACTGTCTAAATGAACTTAGAGCTGCTTTCATTTTGATTTCTTAGAGTACCTTAAAGGGGTGGGTGATTTACTACTTAATTGAAAAAAATTGAAAAGTCTCGTAGTAGCCTCTGTATGTTTAGTATCGAATCTGATCCACTGGTGATCTTTATATGAAATACCTCACAAAAATTGCTATGTGATAACATACTTCAATACTTTTTAAGGGGTTTTAGAAAGATTTCAGAATTTCTGATAGAATTGGAATTCTATCTTAGGACCTACTTTACAGTTCTAGTCTAATTTATCAAAGTCCATTAGCATATATCTAAAGGTGTTCCATTCTGGCAGAGAACAAAACCTTTTCTTTAATGGTAGGCATGTGTGCATAGTGGACAGGTGACTTTTCTAGGGGCATTTTTGATTGTATTGATTCTTATTTTTATAAAGAAACACAGAAAGACTGGCTTTTCTCACACTCTCGTGCTTGTGTTGCACATGTTCTCAGTTAGCACAGCATACAACTGACTGAACTTAGTAAGGTTTTGGATTCCCCGCATACCCTATCTTTTATAGGAACACTTAAACATTATTTTCAGCCTTCTCGTGCTGCAAACTCAGCATTCAAGTTGTATTAGAGTGGATTTTAGTTTTAAAGTTGAAATGTTAAACATGTTTTTCCTACTAACAAATGAACCTGCTTCTTTAGCATTAAAATATACAATTAAATCAAAACAAACCCTTGAAACAACTTCAGGCTATTGTGGGATATCAGTACGGACAGGGTGGGAATCATCCAGTATCCCAATAATATTTTAATATGGTAACATACTCCTCAGTAAAGATTAAAACAGGTAATTAAATGAAGTAACATCTGCCTTTTCCTTTACATTCAGTTATCTGTGAAGCAGCTTTTGTTTTAAAATTATGTTAGAAGGAAAAAATGATACGCACTCTAACATTTTTATGTCTCATAAATAGATGTCCCACAGCTGCTAATAACTGGACTGGCCTATGGATACACAGCTGTGAAAAGCCATGTTCCACTATGTAATAATTTGCTTGCATAGGCACAGTCTTTGAGGTCAGCACTCAAGAGGCAGACCAATGACAGCTCAGCCGTGTGGTTTTTTAATATAATAACAACAACAACATCAATAACAACAACAACAATAATAATAATATTGCCGTAAAATATTCAATTTCAAATAGGCTTTAATTTAATTAGTCAGAGATTAAGTCTCAGAATTTTGAAGTTCTGTAAGTGGAGATCAAGAAAGTATTAAAAAAATTAATCTGTCATAGTGATTGGGGCATTTATAAAAACTAAGCCTGAACGATTAACACAAAGGTACCAAATCTGACTCATTCTTCACAACAAAAGTCATGCTGTTGCCATATCTTCAGTGTCTCTTTGCTGAAAAGTTTTAAATAATATGTAAAACAACACTTCAACAGAAGGTAATTAAGAAGCAAGCATGTGAAAACATGCCGAGAAAGCGTACAGCAAATGTATACATACAAGGAAGGGAATGCATACGTGCAGCATAGAAGGACGCATGCAAAGAAAGGATACAGGGAATGGCTTTGCAGAGTACATAGAACAACTAATTAAACACCAGTGAAAGACAACATCCAAAAGCTTGCTGGTTCTACACAACTAGAAACATGACAACAGAAGAAACAAAGACATAAAAGATATGTTGTGACACTATTCTACTTTCTGTCCAAAATCATCTAACGATTTGGAGCCAGACTCTTCTCAGTGGTGCCCAATGACAGGACAAGGGGCAACGGGCACAAGCTGGAACACGGGAAGTTACACCTGAATATGAGGAAAAACCCCTTTGCTGTGCGGGTGCCAGAGCAGCGGCCCAGGCTGCCCAGAGAGGCTGTGGAGTCTCCTTCCCTGGAGCCATTCACACCCCGCCTGGACGCGGCCCTATGCCCCCTGCTCTGGGTGTGCTGCTCACGCAGGGGGGCTGGACAAGATGATCTCTGTAGGTCCCTTCCAACCCCCACCGTTCTGTGATTCTGTGATTCTGTAATTGCTACCTGTAATTAACGTCTAGTCATAGGGTCTGTCGGTTGCCATATAGAGATAAGGTCCAATTTGTGGAACGGTCTAGATGAAAAGCTGAAGAGAAGAATTTATAACTACCAGAAAACACTATGCTGAGGAAAAATAGTCTGCTTCATATTATTCCTTTATGCAAAAGGCTTTTCCCCACTGTCTGCAAAGGACATTTTCTTGGATTTTAAATACATTTTCTTGGATTTCCTGATCTTTGATTCCTCCTGTGCACCAGGATATATGTGTGTGTGTGTATTTATATGTATATGTATGTGTGTGTGTGTGTAAACATGTCTATGTAAGCATATTTGAATATACAGATACATATTTTAATATACATACATATTTGAATAATAGATATGGAGCATATGGAATATGTATATGTGTGTGTGTATATATATGAAGTAGATATGTGTGTATAGGGAAAGGGATAAATTAGTTTTGGTTAAAAGGTGTCCCAGCTTCCTGGAAATAAATTTGTCTTTAGAACTCCATGGCTTTATCACTGTCAGGTTCAGCTACAGAAACTGTTTAAAAGTAGAAGTGAAGCTGCACACTCTGAAAAAGCATCATCCAATATTACAAGTTTTCACTTAGCACCAATCTGGTTAGCAAGCATTTTCATGGGCATCCTGGTCCCTATTTCTGGACCAGGCTCTGTATTGGCTCTACCACTGTTACAAATAACATCAATAGACTATAAAAGAATATTGTATAGGCATAAAAAGTGCTGAATTAAGGCAATGTGTAAATATAGAAAATAGAAATTTCAGTGAAGCCAAAGAGTATCTCACAAGTGCAGAATAATCACCTGATACCTTTGACTCCTGCAGTGTCCCAACACCTTCCTGCGTGCCAGAGAGACAGTGTAAACAGTATCGAAATTTTTTGCTTCTCCTGTCTCCTGCAGTGTCTGTTCTCTCCTTGGCCTGAGCAGTTTAGCTGTAAACTTATCTTTTGGAAACAGTGGAGGGTGGGCTGGGGAGCTAGAGCTACTGGTAAAGTGCCCCAGGGTCTTGCTTTATTGACTTGTCATGACCTGAGGTGAGGAGGGACGCTGTTGCGTAGTTATCCTGAATCACATCACACTAAGCCCGGATAAGATTAAATGCACGTAAAAGCATTTGTTCATAACATTCAGAATAAACAAAGTTAAAAGTTTATAAGAAAATACAAAATATATAAAATGAAAAAACCTAACACACTACTCAGTGTTTAATCTAGTTACATTAAGAATTGCTTTTTCTTTTCCTCATTCCCCTGAGTGTGCAGGAACAGGGTTAGGATAGCCAAAGCTCACTTGGAATTTAATCTGGTGAGGGATGTGAAGGGCTGCTTTAGATATATTGTCAGCAAAGGGAAGACTAGGGAAAATGTGGGCTGTCTGTGGAATGGGGCAGGAGACCTGGTGACAAAGGTCATGGAAAAGGCTGAGGTATTCAGTGCCTTCTTCTCCTTGGTCTTTACTGCTGAAGTTTTGCCCTCAAAAATTGTAGGCCTCCAGAGATCAGCAGGAAAGTCTTGAACAAGGAAGACTTACCCTTGGTAGAGAAGGATCGAATCAAGGGACATTTAAACACAATGGGCGTACATGAGTCCATGGGACCTGATGGGATGCACTCACAAGTGTTGGGCAAGGAGGCTGATGTCCTTGCAAGGCCATTCTTAATTTTATCTTTGAAAGGTCGTGGCAACTGGGAGAGGCTCCTGAGGGCTGGAGAAATTTTCCAGGCCAGGTCTCAATTTTAAAGACATCTTGTTAACAGTTGTTAGCAAAAATGAGGCACGGTCACTTTGAATATTAAAAGAAAAAAAATGGAAAATTGCTACTTTCTTTTTTTTGTGAAGAAAGTTATATATAAAAAACTAAGTTATTATCTCATATTATTTTTGAAGTAGTGTGTGATTATGTAGTAACGTTGTACTAAAATATGTAATCTCAAAGGGCAGAGTTGAGGTTGTATTTATAACCTTCATATTAATACTACCTGACTTCCTTACATAAGCTTGTGTCCTCAGCATTCCCCTCTATAGTATTTTGTCTGCAGAAGAAAAGAAGTATTACTATTTATTAATATTTCAGTAAGCAGAAATTTGTTGTCTCACTGCGTGATTTTATCATTAATAGAAATTAGTAAATACCATAACAGTAATCAAGGGTTTCATTATGGTTTTTATCAGGATATTTATTGCTTTATGCCATCTAGCGGACTCTGCATTCAGTATCAGCTTTAGTAACTGCAGAACTTTAAACACTTTAACAGATGCTATTCTAATATGACTTTTTCATGTTTTCTTGATACATGATTGGGTAATGGAAGATCTCATGATGACGCATAGGACAAGTTGTCTTGTTACACACTTTAAGATGGAAGGAATTAAACAAACTTAAATAACAAATGTTCAAAATGTTATTACTAATTTGAACTGATGCCAGGATTTTTTTTCAGTGTTACATATGTGTTTGTTCTTAGTTTGGCTGAAATTTTGACTATGAATAATGAGGTGCTGAAATAAGTAAGCTGACCAGAAAATAACTTACAGCAAGATAGACTGTGTGGAGTGTTTAAGGATTAAAATATTATACAAAGAGGCATAATTGCAGTTTTGGGATTTGACTATCCTGAAGAAATGTTGTTGCCCTGCGGTGGAAATTATTTTTTAAAAGACTGTTAGTTTTTTTTAATGGAAGAAAAAAAAGTCTGCTTCTTTGCTGGACAAGGAGAATATTAACATTTCAGAAACGTTTAATCTGTGATGTTGATAGTTAAATGTGAGGTTCTTTGATTAATTTAATTTGTCCAAAGAAAAAAAAAGTGTTATTAGATAACAGCTTTTGAGACAGATGTACTGACCCTGTCTATTGAGAGCCAGACAGTAAAACGAATTTATCCAGCATATCCATTCACATATTTATCCATTCAAGTGCTGAATTGTCTGTAGTAGGTCTGGAAGCAGTAAGTCACTGCTTCTAGAGGAAAGTGAAGTAGTTGCAGCAAATGGGCTGAGGCAAACATTTCTGATGGCTGATTGACTCCATCACAGAAATTCTTCAAGCACTGTTTATGCTTTCCATGTACAATGTTGCCAGTTGTCAGACTTCATAATGGATCTTGTATCGTGGATCTTTTTGTCTTGTACCACTTTTTAACTTTTTGTCAGGTAACTTGGTCAGGCTGAAAACCTCAGTACAAATGACATTTGTGTTTTCATTTTCAATGAAGAATTTACATTTATAGTCTTTTGGTGCAAAATTAGAATATGTTGAAATGAGTGTGACCCTAAGTGTGCAAAAATAGCAAAACTTCATAAAAAAACCCTATCTTGATGTTCACTATTCTTAAAAGTAAGTTTTTTTTATAACCATCCATGATTTTAGGATTTGGATTGGCAATGTTGCACATAACTCTGTCATGGTATATCTGAATGTAGGCATTTTGTATTCTGACAGTTCATACCAGTCATGAATGAAGCTGCCAAATACCTTATTTTCTTCCACTGGAATTGAAGCTGCAAACTATTTTTACTAGTGATTCTGATTTTAAATCACAGCTCCAAAGGAATAAGTTAATTGGTCCTCTATAAAATCCAGTCTTCTATCACATAAGCATTTTTGACTAGCAAATTGAGATGTTTTATAATTTCCTGTTAATTTAGAAACACCAATAACTGCGATACATGTCCATCTTACACCTGACACAAAGTATAATATATTAACACAGGGAAAAAACAAACAAACCCAACACCCAAACTCTGCTGACTTTTACAGTAAGGATTTGAAAGTAGGAATAGTAGTTACTTGAAGGACAGATGTTCCGGCAAAAACTATACTTTTACACTGCTGTCAAGCTGTTGAGCCATAGAAGCCAGGTTTAACTAAAGAAAATCTACAGAGGCCTCTTCTGCTGAGTTGTATTACACTGTGGTAGCAGACTGAGTTTTAATTTTAGTCTGTAGATATGGGCAACCTGAAACACAGCACCATTGTCAAAAGAGAGCACGTGCTTTGTTGCTGTACCTTTGCCTCTTTGTAATAGTAGAGGTTTTGCATCAAGAGACTAAAGTTTCATTTTATGAAATATTTACTAACAATCTATTGGCCATATGTCATAGAGTTTGCATGGTGACAGACTCAGTATTCGTCACCTTTTCAAAATGATTCTGTTAAATCTGCAGTGTTATACAGGTTCACAAAGCCCTTTCAGTAACCCAGGTTTTTGTTCTTTGTGCTGTCTTTGCTAAAGTGGCGTCAGTATCACATTTTTGCTCTGCTGAAATGGTTTTCAGGAATGAGCTTTTCAGGACTTTTCTGTGGGGTACCACGGAAGATGTCAAGACTCCTTTCTCAAGTACTGTTTATCTTGACAGTATTTGTCTTCAAATATTTTCTAAGTGGAGAGACACTTTCCATATGGAAACATTATTAGTCAAATGTTATAGCAGTACTTAAAAGCCTCTTTCCACTCTTTTGTTGTTAGGATTATTCACCAATTGGGTTCATTTTATATGCTGTTGCAGAATAATCAACTAAAATTATGGAAATTATCACAGTTAAGTTTTTGTAAGGTTTGGATAAGGTTAGTGCTTTGAGTACGGGGAGAGAGGGAAAACAATATACTTGTTAAAGCTTAATGTCTTTTCTGTTTTACATATTATAGTTTCAAAACCCTCAGAGTATACTTCCCTTATCCTGTCTAAATTTAATTATTTTCCATGTTTTCTCATGCAGAATAATTTTTATATAAGATGGTAAAATGATGATAGTATCAATTACAATTAAGTGGAAGTTATTAAAAGCTCCTAATTTCTCTAATTGCATAAGATATATTTAATGTCTAAACAGGTATGTTTACACATTGTAATGATGAAAAATGATTAGATATCAAGATAAAAATATATGTTATTATATTAATTAAGAATGCCAAAAAATAAGTTATGAACAACAAGCAAAAAATAATTGAGTGACATACAAGAGAATGTCTTTGATTACCAGAAGGAAAAGGAAGGACTTCAAGGAATAGGTCACTTTCCATGATGTACCTATTCAAAGTAGGGTTCTCACAATTGTTTCAGTCTTTAATACCATGTGCAGCATTGTGCCCCTGTAGGGACAGAGTTATGTTGCCTCCAGCATTGAGGCATGCCACCTAGGGAGATTCAAAGAGCCCTGCTAGTAAACACATTCCCTTGGCCCTTTCCCACCAGTACAAGTTCTTCTATGTCCATCACATGCTCAATGTAGTTACAGATGTATGGATAGAAGTAACTGGAGGTCTGAGTAGTCTATCAGACCGCAGTAACTCTCAGTGCCTACCAGGCCAACAATTCGCATTCATATACCTGATCCCTAGAAGACTTTTTAACGATAAAGAGTACTTTTTGTCCCATTGTCAGTCTGTATTGCAGGTAGTAGTTGGATGGGAACTCAGGCTGGCACAGTTATTTTCATTTCCATTTCTTCAATACCTTGGTCAAATACCTTGCTGCTGAGTCGGCATAGAAGACTCGGTAGTCTAGGCAGAAATGGTACAATGACTCACAGAGCTGCCCAGACACTTGACCTGTTTGGGGTTTTTTGTTTGTTTGGTTGGTTGGTTTGGTTGTTGTTTTTTTTTTTGTTTGTTTTGTTTTGTGTTTTTTGTTTTGTTTTGTGGCTAAACACTTGGCAATAAATTAATTTTATGGTTTCATTACGCTGTGCAAGACATGCTGGATACAAAGACTTGTGTGGCATGCATTGAAATTAATTAGGTAATATTTTTTGGGTAAGCAACATTTATTTTGATTTTCTCCCCATTTTTATGGATATAGACAAAATATTTGACAGGTAAGGAGAAGTTGTCTAACAATACAGCTATAGACTAAAATCTAGCTAGAGAAGAAAGCACAGTGGCAACAGGCTTTGTTTTTGCGCGTTTTTTTTCATTTTTGTAAGCTTCTGTAAAGCTTATGGACATTGAAGAAATTTCATAACAAAATTAATAGCTGCTGGATGGCTAAGACATGATTGACAAAACAGGTAAAGATATTACTGCTACTCAGATCCTTGGCCATCTCAACAAATCTGCTTTTGCTGTGTTGCATGCTATGAACACTTAAAAAAAGCATATAATAAAAGAGTAGAACTGAAATTGTCCTGTTTGTTGTGCTAGATTGCAAGGAAGCATTCTTGTCAGATAGATTTGTCCTACCTTCTAGAAGGGAATGTTGTACCAGCACCAGTTTGTAAGATGTTCAAAATTATGTCCTGAAAAAATAGTGTCTTATTTCGGTTTCTATTTTTAAAAAAACATACAAAACCAGAGGGAAGGTTAAATACCTTTAATGGAAATCTTAATTAATTGAAAAAATGAGATTTAAAGGGATTGTCACCTTGATTGTGACAGGACAATTAACCTAATTTTGACTTCCATATTATTAGCAACTCAACACGAGTCATGGTGGTATTGGGTTGATGGTTGGACTTGATGATCTTAGAGGTCTTTTCCAACCTTAATGATTCTATGGTTCCATTCTATGATTACATAACATTTTTTTCTGGAAAGTATTCTTTACCACCATCACAGCCATAGTGGTAGTAAAACTCAACAGCTGTGTGCTTAAGCTTAAATGTAATTATTGAAAAGCATGTTTCAATATGGTTTTCTCAGCCAAAGTAGGTAATATTTAAAGAAAATGAGAAACATTCAAAAGAATTCCAGGTAATGAGTCAGTCTGTATCGTAGCTGAATATCACCACCCTCCACAAAAAATTACTGTGATTCTAGTTATAAAGTAGATCTGTGACAACCCTTTCATGGAGGTGTTAATAGGGTATGATGACAGGTACTTTACAAAGACAGTGTATGAATACTTTAGGTATTCTCATTACAGAATAGCACATATCTCTTCTCACATTCTGAACTGTGCTTTTTTTGACTGAAGTATGAGGAATGAATTTGCTTCAGACAATAACTAGTTAGGCATACGAACGAAAGGAATCATATTCAGATAAGGTGTCTTTAAATTTTTCTTTTACAATTTATTGCTTAACTGGCAGATTGAATACTTTGCAACTTGCCTGACCAGTTCTAAACCGTGAAGAGCAAAGTGCAACACTTAAATGAAACTGTCCATAAATAATTAAGAAAAGTGAATTAATATCCTTAGTATATCTTTGTTTTCTATGGTGGAAAAATTCATTAGCTGCAAAAAGCTGAAGTAATTGAATCAGTTAAAATATTGAGTTTAGCTTGGGAGCTCTGGAATGAAGGCTTGTTCCTCCCTGTGCTGGTTTTGGCTGGTATAGAGTTAATTTTCTTCAGAGTAGCTGGCATGGGGCTGTGTTTTGGGTTTGTGCTGAAAACAGTGTTGATAACACAGGGATGGTTTAGCTGTTGCTGAGCAGTGCTGACACGGAGTCAAGGCCTTTTCTGCCTCTCACCCCACCCCAGTGGGCTGGGGGTGCACGAGGAGCTGGGAGAGTGACCCCAGCTGACCCCAGGGATGTCCCACACCATACGGCATCATGCTTGGCATATAGAGCTGGGGGAAGAAGAAGGAAGTGGGGGGACGTTGGGAGTGATGGCGTTTGTCTTCCCAAGTAACTGTTACGCGTGATGGAGCCCTGCTTTCCTGGAGATGGCTGAACACCTGCCTGCCCATGGGAAGCAGTGAATGAATTCCTTGTTTTGCTTAGCTTGTGCATGCGGCTTTTGCTTTACCCATTAAACTGTCTTTATCTCAACCCTCGAGTTTTCTCACTTTTACCGTGCTGATTCTCTCCCCCGTCCCACTGTGGGGGAGTGAGCGAATGGCTGTGTGGTGCTTAGTTGCTGGCCAGGGTAAAACCATGACACTCCCCCTTTTTAAATTACAGAATAACAGTAGCTGAGGGCCTTACTCATGAATGAATCTTGTGATGGAAATAGATGCTCTGGAGATGGTTTTCTTTGATACTTGGATCAGATAAATGTTGCTAGATATAAGTTAGTAAAACTGACATGGAGCACTGAATGTGGTTTGGGGGAAAAAATCCTTTCCAGGATTTGATGCCCAAATCTGTAAAAGAAAAGAAATATGCAACACCTGAAAATTGTTCATTTTTTCACATTATATTCAGGGGCAAAATTACTGATAAACAACTAGGTGGAAGAAATCAAAGAAAAAAACTGGTTACCCGGTGAAAATAAATCTGAAAACTGTTGTTTAAAACAATTTTAAAATTTATTTTATATAAAAAAGGGAAAACCCACAAACAATAACTTTTTTTTTTTGCAAACAGCTCCTTTTCTGAATGAAGGTCATTTTTAAATCAATATAAACCAAAAAATGTTTACCAATCAGTTCCCTGCAGTAGCTACCATGAGCCAAATACCATTTTTTTCTATCATATAAGAAAACACATTTATAAATTCTCTGATTGCTGAGCTTCTTTTCTCTATGGCTGAAGCTCCTTTTTTAGTATTCTGAACTGCTTGTGAATCCCCAGAGCTTTTTGTTTCTTAGCTGCTTAATCTTTAGGTATAGCTGATGAATATTGCCATAGGTAATCAGAAACATTCTCAACTATTTTTTTCAGGCCTGTGACTAGAAGCCCTAAGGAGTGGGCTAGGCAGAGCTCTTGTCCCAGCTGGCTGAGACCCAGGTGTTTGGTGTTAGGAGATGCCCCTGGGAAAGATGAAAGGTATGAGCAGTGAAAGGAGGGAGGAGGTGGGGACTCAGTAGGGAATTGCAGACCAGGCTGCGGTGGATCTGAGGAGGAGTGGGGAGGGAGAAGAAATAATCATTCAAGATAAGAGTTAAGGCAGGAGGCTGTAAAGCCCCTGAGCTAGAGGGAGAAGTTTATGGCCCTGGGCAGGACAATGAACTTACTGCTTTGTTACAGAAAGAAAGATGTAGTTACTGTGAGACAGTTGAAAGTGAAGTAGTATTTATTTTAAGGGTTATGAGTATAAATAAACTGCTTCTAGAATTCAAAGGATACCTGAAGGTCTATCTGAAGCCAGGAAAGAGTGCCCTGGCTTGGTGCTTATCTGCTGGGAAGCAGAGTATTAGAACAATCTGTCTTCCCTTACTTCATTCATTTCTGATGCCCACAGCAATCAATGAAGGACAGAAAGGCCTTGTGTATGCCAGGTGCACAATTCAATAATCATTCTCCCACAAAGGAGGTTCAACTCCTTCTTTGTTGCCAAGGCTCAGGGAATAGAGTGTACTATGAAGTACAATAGCTTTCTTCATAAATTGTATGTCTGTATCTCTTTCAGTCTATAACAGTGTAGTATAACATTTCTGTAGATGGGAGAACGAGTAGCTTTTTCCGAACCTGTAAGAGCTATTCCAAATCAATTCCTAAGTGTTAGAGTGATTCAACCCTCACCTTCTCTGCCAGTGTATGAAGCGTCAGCAGCCATGTACGCTTTGGGTTCTTACCAAGTGCACTTATGATTTAGGAGAAAATAGCAAGGAAAAATGGCTTCATGGCTGTTGCATATTAAAAAGACCTTGAGATTTTGTATGGGAAGGATTAAGTTGTCTGCAGTGTACAGAAAAGACCTGAGTTAAGGAAGTTAGTAGAAATGGTAGTTCTGTAAACCTGTTGTGAGCTCCAGCCCCAAATTGTCTGAAGAGCTGTGTTTGCAAAGAAGTACAACAGTTCAGTAATGTAAACAATTAATATTCAAAATCCTTTTTTCTATCTAATGTTAAGAAAAACATAGCCAAGTAAGAGTATTTCTAGTATTTTCTATGTGCCACTCTTTCAAAACTCTATTTTCTTTAAAGAATATGTGACAAAACTTAGAGGTATAAAAGGATAAACAAAAATTACGAAGTAGGAACTTTCAGAAACATCAAAAATGTTGCATATCCCTGTTAATTTGTCAGTTCATTTCAAGTTCCCAAAAGTAGCAAGCAACTTAAAAACAATTATTATTATTTCTGCCCTTTGCAGAATTCTATAAAAATAGTTTTCACAACATGCAACAGGAAAGCCTTGCCATGCTCTCCCTGGTGATTTAGAATGCTAATGTGCAAATGAGTTGCCTTTGTCTCGAGAGAATTTTGATTCAAGCCATGAAATAGTGGGTGAACCAGCATTTGTTTTCTTCCCCAAACAGTGGATGTTTTGCATTATTGGCATTTATATTTTGAGAGAGTATATGCACGCATGGAAGAAAAAGGTTCATTTAAATAGCTTAGAAAAGTTACTCTAAAGCCAGATTTTTTTTAATGATCTAAGCCACAGATAAATCTTCAAAGCAAAGAATGATATCAGAGTCTGCCTCTAAATTTTATTATTAGATTTTATGTTAGTGTGTTAATGTGAAGGTTTCAGTTCAAATATCAGAGAAGCTGAAATGAGTAAAATCTAGACCTAGTCTAAGGTCCTCTCTTTGCAGGTTGTTGAGAGAAGTGCAAGTTGTAAAGTAATGTGTAATTTTCCTCTTACAGATATGGGAATTGTCATTATTCATTTAAAGGGGGGGGGGAGGGAACCCTAAACTATAAGCCAGAAAGCCATCTAGGGCAAAATTATTTCCCTGAAAAAATGTCATGCTGTGATAATTGTAACCTCTTGAGAATGCGGCTTTATAAAAGAATTGTTGACAGATCTTTTGCAATTGGGTACTTCAGTTCTTCATTTTGTTCTATTCCTAGACATGAAAAGTATCTGTTTCAAGAACTTAATTCACAAATTGGTCTGCTTTGAAATGTTAAAATGTAGCAAAATATGCTAACACAAAAGAACCTTTATTTGTCGAATCAGATAAAGAATGTTAATAATAGAGTTGCTTGAAACTCTTTATTAAACACAAATCAGAAGCTATAAGTTCCTTTTCCCAAACACAGTTTTTGTTTTAGTTTTTTTCTGGGTGGGTGCCTTCTTGTGAAAGGAAGTTTCTGTATGTTTTTAGAACTTGGTATAAGTATATATGTACATTTAGACAACTTCATAAGAAATATTTGCACTTAAAAATGGTTAGTAATTTAATGGTAGCTCTATGTATTGTGGACAATATTGAAAATAATTTCATTACGACAGTGATAATAAAGTTATGTTATTATGCAGAGATTTTAATTAACTATAATAAGAGCATAGTTATTATTTTAATTTTACATGTGACTCTCTGTTACTATGTTGCAATAGACTCTAGTTGCCTGCAAATCCCATTGCTGATCTACAGCGCACACATGTTTTTCATGAAACATCATTGATTTCTTGCACCTGGTTGAAATCTCCAGTGGAACGCAGAAATTGGGAAATTACTCTGTCTGCACGCAATGGTAGTTTACTGAAAAAGAACAACAACAAAATGGAGATAAGTAAGTAGACTGCATTTTTTTTTAGATGAATAGGCCTTTTTTTTGCATGTATTTTAAAACTATGTTGTAGTACCGAGTACAGTGTAGATTTTGTCTAAGTAATGTAGAGTTGCTGGAAAATTAATTTTCTAGCAAAGCTGCAATTTAGTTTAGTAGTGGTTCACCTAGAAGAAAAAACCCTGAGACTTCTTAAAAAGTGTTTTTAAAATGAAGTCTCTGCTATAACAATCATTGTACTTTGTCAGAGGATAAGAAATTGTGCCTTGTAATAGAAAGGGTTTGTGAGTTGAGGTCCTACTTCACTGAGATTTAAGCAGTTTTAAGACACTGATTTTTTTTTTCTTTTTGTTATAGCAAGGCAGAATTCTGGAGTGTGTTTTTAAATTTTGGCCTTCAGCAACAACAGGTTTCCAAACTGAAACGAAGATTTAGTAACTCAAAGTTGTAAAGTTGATTCCTTTTTTTTTTTTTTATTCCATGGGATTTCTTTATAACACTGTAGATTTTATTAACTTGTGCTTGGCATTTGTGTAATAAGACTTGTAAATTTTCTCTGTGTTACTCTACATTAAAAATAGTCTCTAAATAGTGACTATGTTATAGTATTGAAGGACAGCATGCTAATTAATCCTAAACTCGCATGAAATCACCGGAAAAAAAAGTCTTGCCCAGGCTATGGTTGGTAAGAGATCAGCTGAAGGCGTGTGGGCACTGAGCTGCTTTTCACTGTGGTATGTAAGAGGCAGAAAAGAGCTGCTAGCTTGGTGCTGTATGCTATGTAGAGAGTTTTCCTCTTTTGTGGGTGATATAAAAGGACCAAAGCAAGATGAGTCCAGGCTGTCCTTTGCAAGAAAGTAGTACGTTGTATGTTTTATCTGCAACTGTTGAAGTCTTGCCACTGTCTAGGAAAGAATTCAATATTTAAGGTTCCAAAAATATAAGAGCAAGATTAAGCATAGCTCTGTAGCCACTGAGTCAAATTGGTGTGTGACTCAACAAACTTGATCTTTGTGTGTGTGTGTGTATATATATATATAAATATATTTAGAAAACTTCTCATTTTTGAAACTTTGGTATTTTTTTCTTGGATTTTACTTTTTAAACATTTAGTGGTTTGTTTTTTTCCTATGACTGTTCATACAGTTGACATTTCATTTTTCTTAAAGCTTAAAAGACATTGGATATTGGGTGATACCCTTTCTTTTCGAAAGAGAAATATCTCCTTTTTGTGTTGAAAGTTTAGAATTCCAAAGTGAGTGCATCTGATATAGATACTTTTTTGCAAGTAGAAGACGAAAATTTTAAAGAAGTCATATTCCTTACACGTAGTCTTGAATTTAAAAGACATGTTGAAACATAGATTTTCTTTTTTTAACCAACTGTAATAATTTCTGTAGCAGTTAATAATATTTAAGTTTATAGAAACTCCTAAAATATAGGAATCATTACTTAAAATACTGTTTACAGTAGCTGCTCGCCAACTCCATGACCAGAACAGTTATCCTTTAAGATACAAAAGGTAATTATAACAGAACGAACAATATGCTCTTTAAGGTCACCACAAAACTGACAATACTTGATGTGTAACCTCTCATTTCAGTAGAAATTTAATTGGTATATTGTTGGGAGTGAACTCAGTAGTGGTGAGCTTGCAGGGTTCTGTCCTCCTTATCCCAGAAGGATGGTCTGCAACTCAGGGCAGCTCTGCAGAGAGGAGACTGGGGTGACCATTCCCCACACCTGTTGCTGAGGGTGACCATTCCCCACACCTGTGAGGGGCTGTGGCTAGCCCAGGCTGGAAGCACCCAGGGAGGCTGCGCAGCTAAAAGGGAAGTCGAGGCCAAACTTCCCAGATCTCTTGGATCTCACCTCTTTGTGCTTGAGGTGGCTAGCCTGGCTCTGGCTTCTGAAGTTGGCTTTCAGAATCAGCACTGCTAAAGGAGTCCGGGCCTTCCATCCCTACTGTATATTTTCTGTTCAGGCTCATTTTCATTGGCTGGAGCTTGAACCTGTAGCTTCAGGCCTGGCATTTAGTTAAGTACACTCTGACAGAAAATTAGACACTTAATTAGATGTGAAGATATGAAAAAGACTTTGGTTGTCCAAAGCACCCAGCTAGCAGTCAGTATTGGGGTAGGCTAGCAACACTGCATAAATGCACAGTTTATCCTCTAATCAAGGGTTCCCAATGTCTTATCCTTCAAAACCTCTGAAAAATAGGAAGGTCAACGTTGCGTGTTTGTGTTTTTTACATGTGAAATGTGGCCATAGGTGTGTACTGGATTCAAATATTAATGAAGATTTAAAATGGGGTTGAGTAACTGTTAGCTGTGGAGAAAGGTGTTAATTATGGCAGCAATGAAAATTTAACGGTTAATGGAGAGAGAAGGATCTCAGATGAACCCAGCGTAGGGTTCTTATCTTCCTCTAGCACTTGGACCTTGTCATGTAAGAGGACAAGGATCAAATAGATAGGCATGACCAAGAGTTATTGTTCCTTTATAAATTCTTGGTCTTTAAATCACTACAGTTCTAATGGGTTCTGTACATCTTACTTGATATTTTAGTCTATAAAAAGCCTTCTTCAAAATATACAAGTTTGGATGAAATAAAACAAGCAATCTTCAACATTTATGGATAACAAAAGTATGGGTGTCTTCATCTGAGTAGTTCCTAAGTAATGAAAATCATTATAGTCCAGATACTAAATAAAATAATACAACTACCTACACAATCATGAGGGAGAAAATACCATGTACTATTGGAGCTTCTTTAGACCTTTGTGCGGAGGGAGAGTTGCTTGCCAGTAATTTTTAGAAAATTGTAAATTTTAATTCCTAATTTAAGATTTTCCACTTTAATTCTGTTTCACAAACTTCCGCATCTCAGAATATTAATTCTCTCTGAGCATTGGAAAGCTTTTGGAATAACTTTCCTTGCTCACTGCATTATTAAATTTATCATAGTCAAGTGTTCTTCTGTCTCAGACCTCAGCACATCAAGAGTTTTTGTCAGCTTTTCACAGTAGTTCATACAATTCTTACAGTTAGTCAGCTCAACATAAGGAGACATGAACTGTGATGCTGAGTAGAGTTCCTGGAAAAGTCTGACCAAGTGGCTAAAGAATTAATTTATAAAAGAAAAAACTCTTAGCCTGTTACCAATGAGTAAGCAGCAAATCTGTAGTTGAAGAGCTAAGGATAGGGATTGGATTTTTTTTTTTTGTGTGTGTGTATATCAGTCAAGTCACTGCTTTTCTTGTAGTGCAACTTCTTGGGGCCTCCTTAATTAAATTTATATAGAAACAGCTGTAAGTGGAGAGTCTGTGTTCTTAGGGTCTATGTTTTTAAAGGCAGAGCATTATTTGAAAGCAGGCAATTTAACTATCCTAGTCTTCGGAAGCTTGCATCATTTTTAAGAGTGTCCCCTTCCCCTGCATGATGTTTTTAATGATTAATTTAGTGAGAAGTCCATTCTTCGTAGTCTGACAGTAGATGTAGTTAAAAGCAAAATAGTTGATGTCCTGAAAGAGCTAAATATGCAATCTGACTGAGCAGAAACATTTGGATAAGTGTAGAGAGGCAATAGAGGAGCTGCAGATAGCTTAATAGATGTCATCAATCAGAGAAGCAAGCACTGTACAACAAATGTGGCATGGTGTTTGTGATCTTCCTGCACTGAAAGAGGGATTAAGAGCTGGATCTAGTACACTAGTGTATTTGAGCTGCAGGCAAAGACATAATCACCTTGGCTTTTTCCAAGTGTCTTCTTAAGAGGAAGATACTATTTTTATTAGCAAAATAATGTTGTCTTAAGATAAACTTGCTTGTTTCAGAATAGATTATAGGGGGGTGAAATGTTGTTCACCCCTGGAGATTCATAAATGTGTGCTTTCAAATTCAATTCTCCTACCTGCTTCATGCATGTTTCTAATAGTGCCAGCATGTTTGAGCTTCTACCTCAGAATTTCCTTGTATTGAGGAAATTCTGAAAGTGTGATGGCAGATCAGCTTTTCAAGGCTTTATGTTTTCAGGCGTGCAGGTATCAGTGTTCTATAAGAATGTTCATATATCCCATTAAAAATGAAATGTAATGAAATGAAAGTGAAATAAACTGGCAGGGTTGGGGATGGAAGACAAAAATTAAACAAAAATTTAAGTACTTAAACTATTTGCATGTTGCTAAAAGCTGTTGAGAACACCCTACTTTAATTTTATGACAAAAAAAATGTTGCAGTGTGCTGTAATTTTAACAAAAGTGCACAATAATTGTGAAATAATGTTAAACTGGAAATTCTGAAAAAAATTTTGAACAAAGTCTATTGCTTTATTAATTATGACAATCCCATAGTTATCAAAAGGGCATTGTGAATTTTCTATTGTGTGAATTTCCAAATGGAATCTGCCTGGTAAGGAGTAATTCTAGCATTTTGCACGTTGCCTAAAACAGGAACAGTTATGGATAAATTGGATTTTTGTTCTTGTTGGCAGGAGAGTATTAGGTCTTAAGGTTGAAAATGTGTTTCTGTTTTCATACCGTACAGTGATACTCTGGTAGCACAGCTGGGTTGAGCTACCATAGAGCTACGAGGAGCTTTCCCAGTTGTTTTTATTTGGGACAGGCCATATAAGCATACATTCTAATTACAAATGGAAACTCCTGCAGTTTGAAACTTCAAGTTTCACTTGGTTCATCAAACTCTGATTTACTATTTCTCTTCTATTACAGATGTTTTAGTTGTCGCACCAACTTTGTAGCTTTACTCATAATTATATTAAAACAGCGGTATCACTTTGGGTTATCATTGTTAGCTCAGAAATTAATGAAGTAGTTGTAGTGATTGTTATCAATATCTTGCTGAACTGGTGTAGCTGAGCAATAAACCCCTAAAATGGAAGAGGGCTCAGAGGAGATGGGCAAGGGTGATGTGCCCAGGAAACTCAGAAACTCAAGGAATAATGCAGGGTGTGACTGACCACAGTTGTTGCAAAGAAGCTGACTTTATCTCACCACAGAGGGACTGGAGAGTGGCCTTTGGTTTAGACAAACAGCTACCAACAGTTGACTGTATCAGCTGGTGGTGTAAATGTTTCTCCCATTAAAAGCTCATTAAACAGTGTACTGTCTCCCTGAGTTAGCCAGACCAGCACGGAGGGACTGAATGCATGGCTCAGCCCCACATAGGGTACAAAAACTAGACAACTAGCAAAAGTATTTTGAAGAGAGCAATGGGCTTGAGCTGGCTTCAACCCATGTATTCCTTCTTGGCAACTCAGGATGCCAGCATTGTGATGGCGAGTGCACTACAGAGACTGGTAATGGGAATCAGATTGGTATTGTAGTTGAACCTTATATTGCTATTGCTGTGTTTTGCCGAGTGTAACTTTCATTTGTATTGTTGTTTCAGTACATTTTGTATCACTCTGCTAAAACAGAAATCCCATGTAACACCAGCTATCTTCTAATAAGTAAACTTCATGTTAAACATTACACCCTCCATGCATGAAATCTAAAAGAACCTGGTCAGACAGTATTGGACTCTGACAATGGGCAATTTGTGTAGTGTTTAAAAACTTCCCTCTAACTTGTGATATGTGTGACACCAATGATGAGATTCATGGATGGGTGTCATTGTGAATAGTCATTCAGGATATTACCAAGATAGCTTTGGGATAACCAGGGTATTCTTTTCAAAGAATTTCCTGAAAAATCAGGATTTTTGAAAACTATATGTTTTCAATCTTAGGGCTTCATATTGAAGCTCAATAAGATGTAAAACTTCAGGTTTCAGAAGTTACTAACTTAGAAAGTTGAGAGTTTCTAGTAACTTTGTGGTGATATAGCCAAAATTTATTTGAAACTGAGATGATGTTTACCCTATCAAATGCTATATAGTAGGTGTTTAAAATGTTTTGTGACCTGTGAGTTTATTCCAGTTGGAAAGAGAAACTTGATTCATTTAGTCAGATTTCTACATAATGTTTGGCACTCTCTTATTTATATGTAGTGTTGCCATGCAGGTGTAATTCCGCACTGATGTGTGGAAAGTGGCTTGGTTTACTTTTGTACAGAAAAGTTTACTAAGAATAAAGTTGGCTTCTAGCTAGATAGGAATAGAGTTATCTTATAAAAGAAAAAGAAGAGCACTGTGGCAAGATACTAAAAATTATGTTGCAGAGTTGAATTCTGTTTTATTTAAGAGCTTCATTTCATTCATCAGAGCTACCATTTCTTCATGATCCTAACACTGTGGCAAAGGTATCTTCCTCCAGATTTCATGAACTATTCTGCAATGGATTTCATCTGACAAGAATTCAGGATAACCCAGTGACTGGTGGTTGAATGATTTAAAATCTCTCTGCATTTTGTTGAGGTGAAATATTTGTTACAAACAGTTTTTGCTTGCTTGCATGTGTATATACTGCACCACAAGCTATTGGTAGTTGATGTAATGAAAAAATTATATTCGTAAGAGTTTAATGACAGTTAAAGAGTTAAAAACACAGTGCATCGTGCTTGTATGTATTTTTATATTGAGCAATATGGCTTGCGTTGAAAGGGTAAAAGGACCAATTAAGATTCCCATCTTTCCTCTAGTTTAAAAGAAACTGTCTGCATAATTTTTTTTTCCAAAGGGAATCTGAATTAAAAGGAAAAAGTGAGAAATGCTTGGCTTTAAAGGGCTGTTTTCTTCCCTGAAATGCACATGAAAGTGCAGCTGCACCACCACCATGTTCACTCTAGGGCAGGAAAAGCTGTCCCTTTTTGGCCCTGAAAAGAGCCTTTCCTGTATGTGTGATGGGAGAATATTTCCAGGCTGCCTCCTCATCTCTTCTCGATCAGCCTGGTAAAAGACTGGAAAATACTTGCCTCTGAGTGTGTGTGGCAGGACTTCAGTTTGAGTACCATCTGCAATCATACAGGAGCTGCATGATGAGGAATCATTCTAGGATCAAGTAAAACCTGGTTGATGCTATTCCCTCATTTGAAAGAGAGGGTTCAGTCAGATCTATAGCATTTTGCAAGGAGGTAGAGACCTTTTAGGGCACTGATGGTCTGCAGTACTCTGTAGCCTGAAAGGTAGAAATGGTCTAAGTAAAGAATATGGTGGCTAAGTGGAAGTTGAAAGTATATTGCTGTCCTCATTCTGCCTAAGGCTTTGTTGTCCAAACATATTTCTATTTGTCTAGTAGAAATATTTTTTGGCAGTAGAAGACTTATAAAGGGAGCATGTGTATATATTCACCAGTAGAAGAATTGGGGTCTCCAGTAGACAGACTGAGTGTACTTGTGAAGGGGTGTTGTGGTTTAGCCCCAGTCAGCAACTAAGCACCACGCAACCGCTTGCTCACTCTCCCATGGTGGGATGGGGGAGAGAATCGGAAGAGTAAAAGTGAGGAAACTCATGGATTGAGATAAAGACATAAATAGGGAAAGAAAGAGCTGTGCATGCAAGCAAAGCAAAACAAGGAATTCATTCACTGCTTCCCATGGGCAGGCAGGTGTTCAGCCATCTCCAGGAAAGCAGGGCTCCATCACGCGTAACGGTTACTTGGGAAGACGAACGCCATCACTCCCAATGTCCCCCACTTCCTTCTTCTTCCCCCAGCTTTATATACCGAGCATGACACCATATGGTGTGGGACATCCCTGGGGTCAGTTGGGGTCAGATGTCCCGGCTGTGTCCCCTCCCAGCTTCCCGTGCACCCGGCACAGCATGGGGAGCTGCAACAGTCCTTAGCAACAACTAAAACATCTCCGCATTACCACCACTGCTTCAGCACAAATCCAAAACACAGCCCCATACCAGCTACTACCAAGAAAATTAACTCTATCCCAGCTGAAACCAGGACAAGGGGACCTTTGGGAAGCTCTGTCACCTGGTGCAAGCACTGATCTTGAGGAAGTAGGAGGCTTCCTACAGCCACTGGAAACAGAAGGGACGGGGGTCTTATAATTGCTAGTAAGATTTCTGTAGTAATAAATAAAGGATCTAGGGAGATTTTATTGCTTGACAGCAGGCAGCCTAATTCTGTTTCATTTTTGGGGTAAAAGCTGACCTTTCTATTCAGTACTACCATTTCGGTTTTGGTAATAACTGTAAATCTGGACATGAGTTTCCACTAGTATTTTGTTTTAATCTAATTAAACACTTGCCAGATTTTGTGCATTTGTCCTTTATTGGATTATAATTTCAAATGTCTACTTCAGTTAAAAAAACCCACCCTAAAACTAGGATGCTTGAGGCTCACAAAGATGCATAATGCCTAGTTTGGCTCTCAGGGCAGTAGTCTGTTCTGCTCTACATAGAGACAATAAACCTTTTATCCTAGGATGATTTTATTTTTAATTGGTCTGAATAACAATATTAAAGCCAGCGAATTAATAAAAGACTTGCCCTTTTGCAATTTGACACCCATGGTTACACCCCAGATCTGTATATAGTCTGTATATAATGTTGAGGTTTCTTTACTACAAAAAGCTAAGGTACTAAGGAGAGTACACTTAAATTTAACAGGCAGAACTCTCTAGGACACTGATATTGTTAGATGAGAAAAGTGAAGTAAAAATAGGACTGGAAGAGCTGACGCACTCAAATGCTGAGGTCAGAATGAAAACTGGTTTGTCTGAAGATGGCATAAAGCTGAAGGAACTGAGGCTTTACCTCCGGCAGTGTTTTTGAAGCTCTGGTCTCCTTCTTATGTTGCAGTGGCTGTGTTATTTTTTTCATTTTCAGGTTGCTGTTTGTGGTGTTCTACTGAGAAAGAAAAAAAAAAAGAGTTCAGCCTCTAGATACGCACATAATCCAGAGGAATTGTTCTAATGTACTTTCTTACATAACAGCTCTGTATTTATTCTCCCTGAAGAATGAACTGTTCAGTATAGGATCACAAATATATTTTGCTAGGTTTTTTTAGGTAAATGCATTATCTTGGAGGTTTATTTTAAATTTTATCTCCTTTCATCATGCAACTTTGTTAATAGATTTTTCTGGAAAGTAATAACATTTCAGGGGTTGAGGAGAACCTTAGGCAGTATGATGCAGTGCCTTTGAGATCCTTTTAAGCAAACACTCTTTTAATTGCAATGCTGGGATGAGAATTTCCTTTTGAAGGGTTTCTACCCCTTTGAAGAGTAGTACTTTTAAGCTATGTTTTGAGCTGCTGTGGATGCATACCAGTGGGGCAGATGAGGCTGCAATTCCTGCTCCTGCACGCATAGGAATAGGGAGATACAGAACTCATAATTTGCTCAGACAGATGGCACTTCTATTTAGCATCTTGTATCTATTGGTATAAACTATCTGCAGATTGTCTACTAGTCATTGCAGACTTTTAAAGAAGCAAGTCTTTTTTTCTCATTGTCAGTGTTTTCATATTGGGGGGGATGAGGAGTAAGAGGGAATGTTCTCAGAAAAGATACAAACCCTCAGTAATGAGGTGGGTTAAGATTGGCAAGTAGTATAGTTTTTTAAGGTAATAAATTCACGAATCTGGACTCTGTACTTGACCTTGGAAATGTTTAATTTTAATAGCCTAGAGGAATCAAGAGAAAAGATCGGCAGTGAGCAACAGGTTGCTTTTTTGACATCATTTGTTCAGATCTCTTAGGCCTTTTAAAATGTAAATAAAGAGAATGTATTCTCCCTTTAAGAAAAAAACCCTGAAAATCTGACTTTGTTTTATTGATAGTATTGTGAATGAGCACCTGGGATGCTATTAAATTCATAGATATCCTCAGTTCTGTTTCTGTCATTCACCAAGTAATGGATTACTTTCATTTAAGATTAGAAGTCCTGCTACAAAGTGAAAACCTGCTTTGATACCAATATGAAAAGGCACTTCGATACCTGGAGATGAGTTGTCTATAAATACATAGTAGTGACGTTACTGCAGTTGAGGAAACTTCATTCCATTAAAAACATCAGTGAAGAACTAGAGTAATGCTTAATAATTAATGAATATGATTTAAGTCCATTTTAAAGCAATGACACTTTTTAGTGGTCCTGTAATATTTATAAGAAACTCTTGCCTCCCGTAATTCTAATGAATGAATTTTCCTGACCCTTACTGAAAGTTATACCTGTAAAACAGTTTTTCAGCTTGCTATTAAAGGGTTTATTGTTCAAAACCACAGTTCATTTACATGATTTTTGTAATGTCTTCAGGCTCTGTAGATTTGCCTCTTTTGTTTGGCATAGTGTATTTCTGGTAAGTTACTGACTGTTAGCCAACACCTGACTACTTGAAGAAGGATTAAAAGTCCCATACATAGAATCATGGAATGGTTTGGGTTAGAAGGAACCTTAGCAATCATCTTGTTCCAATCCTGCTGCCATGGGCAAGGGATACCTTCCACTAGATCAGGTTTGTACACAAACCAAGGTGACAAAACTATATGCAGAAGACTTTCATTTCATTGCAAGTACCAAAATTTTTCCACTGTTTTTATTGTTAAGGCCCCTAATAGTGGAGCCTTGACAGTAAGGTCATTGTTCATCTTCAATGATTCATTTCCATTAAGGAGCTCTGCACTGGGTATTAGGAATATCATGTGAATAAAATTTTAGGAGAGATTCAGATTTGGTTCACCATGTTCAGCATATACTATGAATGCTGGGATATGTGAAAGGTCCAGCCTGAGTTGGAGGAGGCATAAATTGGGACGGTAATGAGTTCCTGCCATTTGCCTTTGTTTCCAGCTCATTTGCAGGCTATTTGTAGTCCTAGAGAAGCCATGGTGGAGAAACAAATCAGTGTTAATGATATGTAGTATATGCCCATTTATGTCTGTTCTCGTCACATGGTAACATGAGAGATCTCGGGATTCCTGCTTTTTCCAACCTTGCCTCTTCTGTTAACAGATTGATTGTGTGTATGCTAGCTTTCCCAGCTAAGGGCTTATGGTCTTTACAGATTTAGTAAAGAAAAAGCTGGGGTTTGTGATTTCATACTGAATAAGGATTTTTGTGTGACTGGTAGGAAGTGTTCTGAACAACCAATGCTCTCTGGACTATAGACATGCTTAAATCATGACTATGCGCTAGCCACTTACAGCCATTAGGGATTCAGAGTGAATGTCTGCTTCTGAAAGCAGGTAAATATTTAAAAAGAGCAGTTATATTTTTATAATCATGATATTAATTTAAAAGGAGACCTGAGTTCTTGGCCACTATCATACCGAGACTATTCATGCCTAGAGCTTTTGCAGCCCAGGAATATTCCAATGATCAGGCTATAGATGATGGTGGTGTGGACTCAGACTTGGCTTCTTTAGTGGAATTGAAATTACTGCAAAAGAATGCAATAGGTGTGAAGGCCAAAGATGTGTGATGGAGTTCCGTACCATAACTTGTGCTTCCAGTGCTGTTAATGAATTTTAGTTGACAACCATTTTGCATAAATGCAGTTGCTGTCCCTCTTTTGATGATAAGAATCCAAGGTCACTCCTTTTGCGGGAGATTGGAAGCATGTAATTTTGTTCGTCTTGCCTCTAGAAAATAGCTGGAGTCAAGTTTTACTATCTTAGAAAAAGTTACATCAGTGAAGACAATGGATTTTAAGATTCAGTCCATGAACTGTTTTTCTGCTGACTTCCAAGCATGATCTCAGAGCTGGACATTTACCAACTTGTAAAAATTGCATGGGATTTTCAGGAAGAAGTAACTTTAGGCATTTTAAAATCTAGAATTTATCTGATGAGGTTTCGTACTGAAATATTTCTAAAATGTTTGACTAAATTATAAAACTAACTTTTATTTCTTCCACTTAAACATTACAGTCTGGGGTGGGGTAGTTGCTTTTGGGTGGTTAATTTTTATGAATCTTGAACTGAATTGAAAATTGGTGTTACGGGAGATATGAGCAAAGCGATGGAAAACACTAGTCACGAAGACAGGAATTGTAAATTGATCCATGCAAAATGTTCACAAATTAGGAGACAGCATAATACTCTGGTAGGATATGGTTACAGTCTTGAAACACAGCCCAGGCTTGCTTTTAATCAATAACTAGACAAATTCAGCACATCTTTTAAATGAGGGAAAACTGGTCAGTGTTTGCAAAAGTGCTAGTCACTGTGGGTTTGAGTGTTAGACACCCTCTCTAGAGTTTTGTAAAGAAAGAACAGGAAGCAAAGTAACTGAAGGATAAAGTTCAAGGAGGTTAAACCATGGCAGATCAAAACAGAAGCAAATGTCTGCATAAACCCCCACAATATGAAACTGCTTTGTTTTTAATGGTTTCATTCCTAACAGATGTTTGAGATGAGCTGACCTTTTGCCAGAAATGTCATTATCACCTATTGCATTATCCAGCTAATACCAGGCGTTTGCTGTCAATTTCTTTTGCATACCTTTCCAACTAGGTTTTAGATGCTGCAATACCCGATTTCTTTAGTTTGTTTCCATTTTTCCGTTATGAGTGAGTACAGGAAAATACCGTCAACAAGTAATTGGTGAGTTTGGAATGGAGATTTCTCATGGTCTTTTTAGATGATATCAAATTCAATGTTCTGCGGTAGTCTAAAAAGTCTCAGATTAAACATTTCAAAAAGCAAAACTTAACTGTGGAAAAGTTTTTGGGGTTTTTTTTGGTCATTTTTCTTTAGGACAGTAAATGGGAATGGCATGGGTCTTATTTTGATACAATTTCCAGCTCATCAAGTTTACAAAAACCCATAAGACATGAGACCAGCAAAACTGATGCCTTTTATTAATGTTTTTAGCTGTTTTCAGATTAAAATTTAAGGCCTAGATTTCATTATCATGTAGGGTTTAATGAAGATTTCTCAGAAAACTAAGGCTTATGGTAGGAACTGAATTAAAGAACCACCTGAATGGCCAGTGCCTGCCTTTCTGACTGTTTGAAAGTGTTTTGTTGATATAAGTAGTAGCCTAAATCTGGCAAAAAACATCCCCCACCCCCCAAAATAAAAATAAAAATTAAAAA
>VZTV01012308.1:0-13359 GCA_013400875.1 Anhinga rufa | reverse complement strand
AAAAAAAAAAAAGACGAAGTAATTCTGTGTCCCTGGATTTCTGGATGTGCTTCTTGAAACCTCTCTGGCCCAGCCTGCAGAGGAGCCGAGCATTTGCAAGCCCTCCTATGGTCACAGCAGTATCGAGTGCTCAACAACTTTTGCACTGGGTATTTCAGAGGACAGTTCTTGAAAATCAATCTCTGTACCTCACTTGCGTCATCTGTTTCATGGCAATGCTCTTACAGGTCACACCAGATACGAGATTTACTACATTACTGATACCTAAGAAACGCTTTGCAGTTGCAGGCTGGAAGAAGCTCTTTGCTTTAAAAGTCTTGAACTGCTGAATACTGCCATGCTTCCACGGCTTCCAGCAGAAGCAAAACCATCCCCACAGATGATGATCTACTCTACAGTCATAAATGCCTCCCTGTACCCTGTGGCTGTAAGTACAGTTTGGTGGAGTGACAACTAAGGCGGGATGTTTATTTGAAGCGCACCCATGATGGGAGTGAGACAGATGAGAGGAAGAACAGGACAGTTTAGGCTCTGTTGGTCTTATCCGTTTTTATGTTCAGGCCACCCAATGTTGTTCTGGCTGCACAAGAGGACGTAACATGAGTACAAATACAGTTTCTGCTATATGTTATCTCACAGGGCGACAGTAGGTATGAAATGACCTTTAGTTTAAAGTGAGAACCAGGCTTTGCATGCAAAAGAGCTGTCTGTTTGACCATGAGAGCTATTAGGCTCTGGAACGATTTCCTAAGGGGGGCTGAAGAAGCTGTCATTCGGTACACTTAAGGCTGAATTGAATAAGAAACGGAAAATGTATTTAAATAGAAAATACCATCTTGTCAGCAGAATGGATGAAGTGACTTAACACATGTTCTCATTTCTATGAATACCTGCAGCTTAGACCTCGTGTATGCTGAAAAGGGTCTACCCGGAAAGCTTTTGCTGAAGATGGAGACCCAGCTTCTGTTGACCAGAGAATACTAGTTTCTCAAAAAATGAACAAGCTGAACCAATGACAGGACTTCTTGTTGATAAAATTGTATCTATGCTGTTGTTTGGTCTTCCATTTTTGTTTGTTTTAAATCCCTGTCTTTCCCTACATTCTTTGTTGACACAACTATGTCAACCTAAAACTTGAGTAGTTTAATCTCCAGCTAGGCTGTATCTACACACCCGACCAAACAGACATGGGCAATGCACACACGGTACTGTAAACCAGAGCCAATCACGAGATGTGCCGGGTCACTGTCATTATACGCACAACTACAAGCTCTGCTTCTAACAATAAATATTCACTAATCGGTAACATGATGACTCAAAATGCCAAGAGGAGGAGGGCTGCAGAGGGGAGAACCGTGCCCCTTTTATTTTCACAATTTCTCTGAAGCCATGACATATCTATGCAGAACACATTTTCTTACCACATGTGTTGATCTAGAACTAAGCAGGAGATGGATGCTGAAGAGAGCCATTTTCATCATCCCTGGAGAGATTTGTAAAACAAGAGAGAGGGTTTTTTATTCCCCTCTCTCTGAAAGAGGCATTGGCTCCTTTCCACTTCCAATTTCACCATGGCTGCACACGACTAAACATCCATTTTGACACTAATGCGGAGTGGTGCTCTCTACTAGGTTGGGTCAGCCAGCTCTCCTGCCTGACTGGCCAAGTGATTGTAAAATCATTAATGGTATATTTTACACCCCATATTTCTTAAAGAACATAATTACTAGGGAAATTATTCTTCTTTTACTCCAGGATTTTTTCTTTTATTTTTTTTTTTCCCAAAGACACATGTGCTCACTCTCTCATAACAGTCAAAATGAGGTCAGAAACTTGAACATATGTGGCTGTGTGTGCTTTCTCCTCCAACCAGAAATGACAAAGCAGAGTTTGGCAAGGCAATAAAGGAATGGCCACAAATCAGCCAGGATTATCTGACTTCCTTTAAGAAAGCCATAAATTGTTTACAGCAGCATTGGTCTTTAATGGCAGAATGGGGGGCGATGGAGGGGAAAGCTTTAATCTAACAATTTCAACACATTGCCAAAGTCCTTTCCTGTAGTTTACAATAAAAGAACCTCCAAAGCATCTAACTTATGTTGGCTGGACTTTTTTATTTTCAGGGAAAAGATCCTTCCCATGCTCCCTTCTCCTTCGACACAGAAATAGACTGGAGTGTGATGAGGTTAAGTTTTAAAGCATTAAGCATTTGAGAAAAATGCTTGCAAAGATTTTAGCACCAGAAAACCTCTAGAGAAACTGGACAGAGCCTGGGATAATACACAGCAGACTCCTCCAAGCTTAATGCACTGGGAATTGGAAGTGCATTAGGATTTTGGCTGCAGCTGAGCTTTTTACGGCCACTGGATTCTCGGCACCACTGCCTCTAATAATCCATAGGTGAGGGGACATGGAGACAGACAGTTTGCTGGGATTGCTCCTCACCCTACGCTACAACACAGTTCCAATCAGGAAAAGGCAGCAGTTAAAAAACCAAAAAATACTCTGGAAATGGAGCCAATCTGCACAAGTCATACATGAATTTCCAATGCTGAACCCTCCGTCCCCCTCCAGTGCAATTCTACTTTCAAAGTTGTTTGGTTTTATCCTTTTGTTCTTGCTTATCCTAGAGGGCAATTGTGAAATTCAGAACCATCACTGGAATTCGGACAATGAATATTTGTGAAGTTTGAGGGCGCCCATAGTGAGATTTTTAGAGATAGGGTCTGTGCCTCCTGTGTTTCTTTGCATATTTTGCCCCTCAGGGCCATTTCCCAGCCGGCACTGTAGTGCAACACGCATCTACCACGAACGACGCTAGCACCTCCACTGCCTGGGATGGAAATCCCCCAAATCCCTTCCTGCAGCTCCTCTGAATGTCGGGATCACCTCTGCTGCTGCACTGTAGCTCTTCGGTCACACACCGCTTTTGGAAAACGCGTTTCTACTGCAGGAATGATGTAAATAAATACAGCACAGCTCACATGGTTTGAAGAGTTTGTCAACAGAAAATATCCATTCCAGACTACTCGCTTCTGAGAACTGGAATGTTTCCAAATCTATTTATCTCATCACTTTGTAGAAGCTCTTTCCTCTCTCCTCTTGATATTTCAGAAATTTATTTGCCTCCCATTATAAAAATAAATACAAGTGCTCTCCCTCCCCAATGCCCAAACAGTAATTAGTTATAATGATTATTATTAATGTTGTGGCAGCGCCTTGGAGCCCCAGACATAGGCGGGGACCTGATATGGTTATGTGTTTATAATCCCTCCTCTACATGCTACTTAACAGAGTACTGCTAGAAAGCCAGTAAAAGCAAATTCTTAAAGTGCCACGAAGGACATTGCCAGCAAAGTCTCCTCGAAGCTTTGGATAAGAATCCCAAGAAGCTGAGTGGTTCCCCACACTGCAAACTCTAGCTCTAGCAAGAGGCAGTCATCCTAGTTGAATCTGGTGTTTGTTTGGCTGAAAACAAGCTCACAAGGCTGAAGTAAAAAAGGCAAATGTACACTGTTTCAAGGGCAAGAGGGAAACCGCTCCTTTCTTGAAAAGCTTTTCTTTAATAATTAAGGCTCAAAAATTACTTTTATTTTCCCCCACACTGATGAGAAAGTTATAGGAAGGAAGGAAACACAGGAAGATCCGAACAGCACAGAAGCATAGGATGAAGTACTTTTATGGATAATTGCCATGTAACTCTCTACTTTGTTTCTGCTGCCTAGATGTTATTGAGTAAAACTAATTAGAAACGCAATAGATAAATGTACTCGGAATTCTCCATATCCTCCGAGTGGTTTCAATACCACCCATCAGGGACTCTGCGTTTGCTGGGTAGGCAAATGATTTTCTCATAAAAAGCTGGACGAGGCTTAGCATGGCTCATTTTCTCCTTTAACCTATACTATTGCCGCTCCTCCTCCTCCAAAGCGGAACACAACGCTCGTCAGTGTTGTGGTGACTCCTTACCTATAGATGCAAGTAAAAAGCAAAACAACCCCCCCAAACCCTCAGCACAGAAGGCAAGATGAGCTCAGCTAGTTAGCCCTGGCTCTAATTAACGCGTTTTGCTTTTCCTGCCAGGTGTGGTCCCCATTTCTCATTCACTGGTTTCCCTCCCCAACAATTTATTCTTCAAAAGCAGAAGCAAGCAACGGAAACAGAACCTGCAAAATAGAAATAATGAAGCAAATCAGTGTTGTTTTTTTTTTTCTTGCCGCTCAAGAACTTTAAAGACGGGGAAAAAAAACAACCAACCAACAAAAAACCCCAACCAAAACAAAAAGCTTTCCACTAAGTAATTGAGTCTGCACTCTTGTATCAGACATTCAATGCTAATTTGGAGTCCTGTCTTATCACATTACAGACAAACAGAAGGCCCCTTACATCAAGTGCAACAAAATAGCTACACTCGGCATTATTAATGAAGTAGATGGATTAATTTCCTATTTATGAGAAGCTAACCAACTGGCTAGCTTGCTGACAGCACTATTAATGATCCTTAATGCCCCACAGGCGGTAATGGGTCCCGCTGGGAGATCTAGGAGCGCTGCAATTTGTATTGAGGATTTAGACATAACAAAAAAAAAAAAAAAAAAGCCCTCCTGGGAGCAGGCAGTTGATCAGCGGGCGCCCCAGCGGAACACAGCAGACAAATAATAAATGACAGCCTTGCGATTAAATCAAACCTTCTACTTTAAGTGTTAAAGTGTCTGACTGTCACTAACAATCTAGTGGTTGTTAAAGCCTCCCGGGGCCTCCAGGAACAGACGCAGTGAGCTGGAAGGTAAAAGGGGGGGCGAGCGGCAGTGGCAGCAGCGGGAGCCTTGCTGTCTTGAAAAGGGAAGCTGCGTTAAGGCAGGAATTTAGACAGCCACCGAGCTCCGGCTCTGCTCTTTGAGGCATCACAGACCCAGGGCACGGGACCCCCAAAAGTCTACCCAAGCCCTAAAAGAAAGATTTTACCTGGGAACGAAACAGCCTGAAGCTTCCCTAATCCCAACTCTCCAGCCCTGCAAACCTGCTTCCAGTGGACTTTGCGGCCCGGAGCGAGTGGGGCTCCCCAACGTCTTGGGTAAACGAACAGTCTTGCCTGCTGCTATCTAGGAATTTCAGTTTCCATTCATATGTCTGTGCATTCAGGATTGAAACCAGAGGGCTGCCTTTCTACATTCAAAGGGGACAGGTCGAGGTGTGAACAGAAGTCCTGGAGGCAGCATGGATTTCATTCACTTAGTCTTCTTGACAAATACAGCCATACACACTCTGTCTTCTTTATATTTAGTTTCCTTGCTGCCCTAGACTGATCACACCCTGGGGCTGGGTGACAGCTTGGAGAAATCCCAATGCTTTCTCTTCTGGAGATCAGTGTTCAGAGATAGAGATGAAACAGGCAAGTAGGTGACATGAACATAAGCACTGAAACAGTCCTTTGCCCGTCACCCTCTATCAGAACACCAAAGCAAGAGCCGAGGCTTAACGAGTTAAGGAGGCACAAGGCCAACGTTTTGTTCCAATTGGGAAAATCGTCTCCCTCCTCTTCGCCATCCTCTCTCCAAGCCATGAGCAAGTGTATGCTTCCGTCTTCTTGGGTCTTCTCCCACCCCATTTTAAAAGCACAGTGTTACATAAAATTAAGGTGAATAATGAAAAGCTTTAACACAAGGTTAATCTATCTTTAAAGAAATGTTTAGAGAACCAAGGAGAGTTGGGTGTTGGGTACCTGTCATCAGCAACAATAAAACTGCATTCTCGTAATCCGACTCGGGAAGTGTCAGATTCACTCGAGGGTCTCTCAAGGCAGACGCCCCCACACTGGAGGATGACAAACCTTCGTATCTCGCAGGACAAACCAATGCTACTAAACCTGCTCGTAAAATTCCTATACATCAGGACTGTATGTATCATTTGTAGATGGCCTTTAAAAAAACCCACAACGAACAAAGAGAAGTACTGCCCAGTACTGTAGGTACACACTTCTAAAGTCACATGCAATATTTTACATTTAAAAAAAAAGCAGAAAGCTTTTTCAAAGAATATTTCTTATACTAAGAAAGATCAAAAGGGAAAAGAGAAAGCCATAAGGAGAAGAGGTTCAATGTATCTTGTGGTTTTGTTAAAAAAGAAAAAGAAAACAAGTATTAGCCACAGTTACATGCTCATGAGTTAATTGCTGGATATTCACTTTCAGAAACGATATACGATGATCACAACGAAATTCAGCTTCGCCTTCCTCTTCGAGTCTCATGGAGTTACATCAGTACAAAATCAGCATCCGTGAAATCGGAATTCACACTGGGCATGTGCACGCTCATACATACCTGCCTCATTTGGGAAGTATGTACGCTAAACCCGTATTGTATTTACACACACTTAAATGAAAATATCGTATTTATCGTTGATAAAATCGGTCAAAGTAGCATCTCTCAGCAACCAGCCATCGCCCATCTGCAATACCCCGAGCCCGTACGGCAGAGCCTGGGGTACGAATGCAGCTCCACCACGCGCTGGGGATGGCAGAGCCTGGACCCAGAGGAAAGCTGTGCTTGTCACCATCGGGGTGAGCGCAGTACTTCGTATTTTGAAAGGATGTTACTTGCCACTTCCAGCATAACACCCATTCCTATTTTGCCAATGAGAAAGGTAAGAAGGGCACATGAGTAATCCGTCTGAAGGTACAGAGCGAGTCAACTGGAGGAAAGGAGATGGAACTCAGAGCTTTTCCTCCTTCCTGTGCTCAGGCCGCTTGCTGATAGTAACATGGCAGTGCCTGAAGGAGATAACCAGGAATGCTAACGCAAACAAGGCGCACGGCAATGTTGTTCCCCGTTCTTCCCTCCCACAAGTGGTAGAACATAGGTTTCAGAATGACATACCCCAAACAAATCTAGGAATGAAGACTAGCAAAAAATTAAGAGAAACTTGCACAAGGATTCTCATGTAACACAAGAGAATCAGTCGTCTTCGTCCCAGTTCAGTGCCCTATCCGTGCTGCTTTTCACGGAAATCTTCAGATCTAATACAAATTTTGAAGGAAAACCTACTGAAGCCAGTGGGACTCTTCCTGCTGCTGTGCTGGCTCTGGACGAGGCTCAGCATATCCTCCCCCGGACTGAAATAACAACGAGCAGCTGTTCCCAGCCTGACCCCGCAATGCTTGGAGCTGGGGTCCAGCAGGATCCCTTGTCCTCAGGCACAGCGTTGGGAGACGCAGCGCTGACAGCCAATGCTATCCAAGCAGACAACCCACCCCTTGACAGACCAAAACACTCAAGCGCTTGCACAGCAAAACCGCTGCCTACGTGCACCTCTTCATACCCTATGGTCTCTTCCCTGCTAACGCACTTGCAGAAAACAGGGAAGGTCCTTCCACCCTCCTCCTCCTCATCTGCCGTTCCCGTAAGCCAGAAAACAAAGCGTTTTCCTTCCAGATTCTTTGTAAAAGCGACGTGGAAGGTTTATGGCTCCTCTGAACTGCAGCCGTTAGGTTCCACAGGCACTGAGAGGTGGCCCCTCTGCCAGGACGCGACACAGAGGGGCCGTGCAGTGGACCCTCCACCCCATACAGGAGCCCTCGGTACCGTGCGTAGCTACAGGAAACAACGGTCCAAGCGAGGGGACTGGAATTTTGTCTGATTTTTAAGCAGACTCCCTGAGGCCACCCCTGTAACTGTTCACGGGTGTGAGATGATACCTCGTCTGCTGTCTTGCAAGAAACCATCATGCAATTTATGGCACGATCATACCTTGGTACTGTAGCTTGGGAAGACAGCCATAAATAATCATCTCAGCTCATATGTATCAATTTATTCTATTACCAATCCATGTGTGTTTTCTGGCAGAATTAGTCTTTTCTCTTTTTAATCATACAACTTAACAACAGGCCACTGAAGAGAAACCCCTGGAAAACACAGCAACCAATTAGATTTTCTTCCCCTTACGTGAGCTTCAGTAAGGAACATGTAAAGGGAAAAAATACAGTGTATGATGGGGAACCATGGCGAGCACTGGCTGCCAAGAAGGTAGCATCTACAGAACCACACTTATTTATCTATCCTTCAGTTCATACAAGCTGCTCTATTATAGCCTCTGGGTGGGGAAGCATCGATTTTTAAACATCACAAGCTAAAGAACAACCGATCTGACAAAACGTCAGTGTGGAACAGAGCCCTCCTGATGCAGGGAATGCAACACACTGCCCTTGCCCTTGGGCAGGAGCCTCAGTCCAAAGGGTGAGAGATGTGCCCAGAGGCACCTGAGGGCAAGGGGAGGCCGCTGGGTGCTGAAGCCCCCCCATCAGATCGCTAGCAGGGTTTAAATAACAGGGCAGCAAACAGGGGAGGCAATTTCTACACTTGCCCAGCTCCATGTCGGCTACCACATGAATTAATGTCATGGCCCAATGAGCACGTGTAGGACCGGGCGGCATCGGAGCAGTGAGGAGGTCTCTGGGATGCGGCGTGTCTGTAGAAGCACTTGAACCGGAGGGCAAGAGCCTCTGAGCAGCTGTAGCGAGGACCCGGATTTTGAGTAAGGGTCAACAACTGCACATCAGCCTTCTGAGCCTATTTAAGAGCTCCAGTTTCTCCTGGAAAGACTGCCAAATTTTGCTTTGGCTGGTGATCTATCGCCTATGACCTTTGGTCAAGTGGATCACAAACGGTGGGGCTGTACGTGCGTCAGATGACAACAAAGTCACTATGTACAGAAAAAAATGCTCTCATAAAGCGTCGTCCTCCCATTCATCACACAAAGAGTTAAGACGCACTGCTAATTTCTATAGCCCGTCCTCTCCTGTCTTCCTAGTGCTGGCATAAAATTGGATCCTGCACCTTGTTTGCTTGATCACGCTTCCCCTCCTCCAACCCGTCCTCACCCCCTGCACCTCCCCACTGCTTCGCCCCCACCACCCTCGCTTGGGCGGGGAAGGCAAAAGATAATAGTGACAGCCCCCACGGGGAAGCCAAGAGGCCCTTGCAAAGTGCACCGCGAAAATGAACGTGCCTGCTCACTCACCACATTTCGCATTCGTTCTGCCACTCGCTGTCAAATTAAAACGTGGCCAACAACTCATTTCTCCTGCTCTCACAGTTACAAATTAGTCCATTAAGCTGTCTGCAGCAAGCCTTTTTTCCTCTTCCCAGTAATGGCCTCCGAGAATTCCTTCATAATCGCCAAGTCCTCCTGGGATGCCCACCGAAAGCAGATGGAGAAGCTCCCGGGTAATATGAGGCACTTTTTAATGACACAACATGCTGTGGGTTTTTTTTTTTTTTAATTTTATTTTTTTATGTCCCTGTTCTCCCTTCATCATCTTTCCCCCTTCCCTGCTTTCTTCCACCAGGATGATTAGGAATTAAAAAAAATAAATAAAAGAGAAGCGGGGATGGAGGGGCACGGATGCTTCTGTGCAGAGGCTGACAGCTACAGGAAGAGGTGGGGGGAATCAGCTTCAACTCCCTAATTAAAACCTCCTAATTGAATTATCTTTATTGAAAAATTAGATCTTCCATTGGAAGCTTAGAGATCTGGGAAGACAGACAATCAAGTCCTCCTATAGATGACTAATCTGTTTCATTTATCGTGTCTCCTCCTCCCCAGGCAGAGACTGCACAGACGACGACCATCTCTTCGCGGGCCAGACCTGTCGCAGAGCGAATCGCTCCTGACAGAACAAGTTGCTTAATGCAGAATCCCCTCTCTTAAGGGATGTTCTGGAGAGCCAAAAGGACTTGAGTGTTATTAGCAAGTAAAGGGCTAGTATCGGCTGGGAGTTGTCTTTATTTATTTAAAAGAGCATCTTATGAAGCGAGGCTGTTACAGCAGTCTGTTCATGCAGGTGGTACGGGGAAGGGGCTGCCGACCCCGGCACTGGTGAGGGCACTGTAACCCCCACAAAGCTGCTGTGTATAGAAGCAAGGCATTTAAAAGAAGGCAAATGTTTTCTGTACATTGATGATGCACAGAAAAAAATGATACCCACTAAATACAGCCAGCTGGTATCCACGCTGCACTTTAAATAATAGCAACTACAGACAAATCTTTCCTGTCCATCTGTTAACCCAAAGACTTCGTCCTGGAGATGCTGCTCGAGAGCAGCCCTGCTCACCCACAGCCCATGCAGCAGATGACGCCCCTGGTGAGCAACTGGCTGTGCCGAGCTGGGACCCGCTCTGAGCTGGCACGGGCTCCCCTTCCCAACGCGGGGCTCGGCAGCCCACCGCTCTCATCGGCAGCAATGGGCACAGCTCCGAGGAGCACCACCTTCCAGACGCCATCCTGCACTGACGAGGCTGGCTAGGAGGATGCTTTGCTTTATACAGTGCAATAGGAAAAACTGTTGTTTGGAGAACTAGTAGTGGCCCTGGTCCTTCCTTTCCAGGTTACCGACCCAAACCGAGTTCAGCCTCTACGTCCTATTCGATGCCTACTTGGTGGTCAAGAGAGGAAGAGGCTGAATCTGCCCCAGATGTCGCATTCGCCTCACAAAATCACAGCTGGCCTTTCCTGGAAGCCTCTGGAGACCGAGGCAAGATTACTGGTGTCTGGGAAGATCCTGTCCCATCCCATTTTTTTAATTTTTCAAAACAAGGAGGAAAAGCTCTTCCCAGTGGAAACTACTGAAGTCATACGCACTGGCAATTCTTGTTTCCAACGAACCGCCAAAGAGTAGAAAGCCCAAATCAATCTTTGCCCATTTGTCTTCCTCCCTCTCTCCCCACCAAATCGTCTTCAAAATAGTAACATGAAAACCTATTTAAATAAATACAGTGCGCATTCCTTTAACTTGCTTGCTGACTTTGCCGTGCGGAGGCTCCTACTGCCAAGTCTCCTTTATGACTGCTTGGGTTAAATTTTTTTCCCGTGAAAGTCAAAATTTCTTATCTCATCACAGAATTCCAGGAACTGCGCCTTTAAGGAAACATTTTGCAGTCAAATTGCAAGATTTGGTGACACTACCATAGCCCCTCTTCAGCCTTCTCCTCCCACATCAAATAAAATTCCACGGCTCGGCTGCCACCCTGCCGCTCTCCTCCCAGCTCTGCTGTGAGTGACAGGCATGCCGTGCTCACACCATCCTGGGGAACAGCCAAAGTGTTCATGGATCTCATTGCTAGACAGGCTGTGATAAGGCTGTTCGCATGGCTATACACCCCACAGACAGGCAGAAAGAGAAACAAGAAAGAAGGTGGCAATGGAGAGTAGAGTCCTCTCAACACCTTTAAGGAGATGCTGCGTGCTGGAGGGCGAGAAGAGCTTCTTCATGGGGAGAAGCTGTGTTAGGAATGTATGTATTTCGAGGTGGGGAGGGGAAGGAATAAACCAGTTTCCTGGAAGTGAAGAAAAACTGGCTGTCTTTGCAAAGTCTGAGGCCAGCTGGGAAGACAGAGGCGTGATTCAACTTTATGTTTAAAGAAAACCCACTCCAAGTGGCAGAAATGTCCAAAGAAAACCACAGCCAGCCCCAGCCCCAAACCCCTAAGTCCTGTACTAGGAGAAGGAAAAACCCAGCTTTCTCTAAAGACAGACAAGTCAATGTGAATAAAAAGTGTCCTTCATGTATCATAAATTATTACTTTAGGAAGAAAACAGGCAGTTTTTCTTTGAAGAGTAATATACAAATATTCCCACTGGCAGAACAAAAAAGGGGAGGAAGACTTCAAGCAGATCACTGCACTCTTGGATTTTGTTACCACTATCCGCTTATTTATCCTCTTCTCACAAAATAAAGACTTCCTGATTGTATGGTATTTATAGAATATATAAGACAACCTCCCTGGGCTTTTTCATAGTGTTCTTTTCTGTCCTTTGCAATAAATTCTGTGAAAGGAAAGAAGTAACCTTTTATCTTCCCTATTTACATGTGTGCTCTACGCAAAGATAACGGCTAGAAGAAATCAGCTAGTAGCTAGAAATGCCACAGTACTTAGTAGAAGGTGAGGGAAATAGGTACGTGTATAGACAGGAGGCTCAGACGTAACCAGAGAAGCATCCATCCATGTGGGCTCTGGTTCTGGTGCAGAGCATTAGCTAAAGGCGGCTTGGCCAGCATTAAAACAACCTGAGCGGCATTTGCAAGGAGGTCTGCTAGCACTTCTCTCTGTATTTCTGTTGTGCTGCTCTCCCAAAATATAACGAGAAGGGACATGCTACTGGAAATGCTAGCTCAAATAAAACGAAACCTACATCGCCGACAGCCGGGTTGCACGGATGCTCTTTTTAACATACCTGCCATAATCAAAATTGCGCGTAAGATCAGAGTCGACCGGCTGAAGTCCCACTCACCTTCTGCAGGAGTCAAGTTAGCGCCTGTGCCTTGGCCAAGCAAGAGAGATTTTGGTGTAGCCGTTTGTGACGGCAACCTAACTTGCATTACAGCTCTACGGCCGTTGTGCGCACCGATCTATTTGCATACGCGCTTCTGCGACTGGCTCACCGCTCTGTTTTAAACATCTCCTTGAAATGACCTTGAACCTACAGCACATCTGCACAGACATAAATGCGTGCGCGAGTTCAGCGCTACCATTATAAAATTATTACAGTATATAGTAATGCTTCAGTTAAGCATCAAAACGCCATGGCTTGTAATTTTACTTCACTACTTGGGGCAATTTCTGAGAAATACTGTAGTATTTTTAACAGCACATATACGAGAGACCGTATATACCGCTGCTGGCCGCTGGTTTCCATAAATCTTTCAAAACCAATATTTATACTCCCATGAAGGAGGGCTGGCTGCTTATTTTCCATCTCCGTAAAAGTGGTCAGATCAATAGTTCTGTGTATGTTACTTGGAAACATGTCACAGCAGCCTCTAAAACCTCTTTTTCCTTTGTCTGAAATCGATTTCTGTAATATGCAAATATTAAGAAAAAGGAAGCTTTAAGTTTCCTCTTAGGATCCTTTGTGAATCCTTCAGAATCCAGACACCACTACGACGGAAAATTAAAACCCTGCCAGCAGTTTACCGTCTCCCTTGAGCGCCAGTCGCGCTGTGATCCTAACACTTTGCTCCAAGCCATGAAATTCTGAAATTTGCATATTCTGCACTTCAAGATTGTTTCGGCAAAAAGGTAAAACACTGCGGGGCTGCCTGCCCACAAAAATAACCCTCTCCTCGGACAACCTTCCTCCCTCTGAAGATGACAAAAGAGGAGCAGGAGGACTTCCACTGCTCCTCTCTGCCAATGAAAAGATAACACCACTCACTTCCTTGCTTTAGATGTTGCTTCGCACCCAATTTTTTAGTTAACGTGTAGGATCAGGAAAATTAAACTTGTGTTATGGAGCCTTACTTTGAGAAGGAGCAAAGAGATGTGCTATTCACTGGAGCTTTTGGTGAGATACTTTATTCCCCCC
>VZTV01012302.1:0-20811 GCA_013400875.1 Anhinga rufa | reverse complement strand
AACCCTTGCAATGATACAGGCTGGAGAGCAGCTCTGGGGAAAAGGCTCTGGGGGCCTTGAGGGCAGTGAGTGGAGCAGGAGCTGTCAATGAGCCTGCGCAGAAGAAATGGCCAGCAGCATCCAGGGCTGCATCACCAGAAGCATTACCAGGGAACTGGGGGTTGTTTCCCCCACCCAGTACTCATATTGCAGCCAGCTTTGCACACTCAGACACACACACAATACACAGAAGACATTGCTAAAGTGGGGTGAGATCAGTGGAGGGCCACCTCAATGGTCGAGGCTGGAGACATGATGTGGGAGGCTTGCTGAGTGAGCAAGGCTTGTTCAGCCCAGGGAAGGGAAGGCTCCAGAGACACAAACATCCTTGGAACTTTTCAAGACTCAACTGGACAAAGCTTTGAACAACCTGATCTGATCTCACAGCTGGCCCTACGTGGAGCAGGCAGTGCACTAGGGACCTCCTGAAGTCCCTGCCAGAATGAATTATCCTATGATCCTATGAAAGATATTAAACTTATTTCTCAGATATGTTGGGGTTTTTTTGAACCTCATATAAAAATCAGTAATTTTGGCCCCAGAAGAGTGAGAGACCAAGAAAAGATAGGCCTCAAATTGTTGGGAACATTACCTTGACTGTTGAACAGTCCCTAAAACACAAAAATTGAACATGGCTCTTGGAGCTACAATATATATGAGGATACTTAGAAAATTGCGTTGTTTAAAATCTGAAGGGATGACAGTCAAAATCAGAATAATTTTAAACATCAGAGCTCTACTAAAGGATGAGTCAGAATAGAAGAGAATATCTGTGGACTGCAATGCCTCTGCATAGGTCAGCAACCCTTTTCACTAGTTTACTAGTAGGTGAAATAGCACAGCATTATCATTTTATGAGGAGGAAAATGTATTCTCACCTTGGAAATAAATATTTGGACACCAACATCTAAACAGTGTTTTTTGTTTTAATTTTAGAAAACTTAAATTTTAAAGAAATTAACTTTAGATGTTAAATGCTTAGGATTTTTTTTTTGTATCTTCAAAATATCTAGAGAAATAGTATTATTGGTAAGTCAGAAGATTTCCATCTGTTGTTTTAGAAAGAGCTAGGGCACAGGAACAGGATCCTGAAATTTAGGAAGATATCCCATGCGAGCTGTATCAAAATAATTGTCAGGGTACGTGCTGTGAACACCACCAACATCACCAAGGTAATTCAAATTAGCTTGATTTTGTATCTAGACGTGTTGGGTTTGCATGGTACAGTTTGGGTAGCAGAGGGGCTACAGGGGTGGCTTCTGTGAGGAGCTACTAGAAACTTCCCCTGTGTCTGATAGAGCCAAGGCCAGCCAGCTCCAGGACCGACAGACCCACCGCTGGCCAAGGCTGAGCCCATTAGCAACGGTGGTAGGGCCTCTGGGATAACAGATTTAAGAAGGGGGGTGGAAAAAAAAACTCTGCGCAGTTGCAGCCAGAGGCAGGAGTGAGAATATGTGAGAGGAATAGCCCTGCAGACACCAAGGTCAGTGAAGAAGGAGGGGAGGAGGTGCTCCAGGTGCCAGAGGAGAGGTTTCCCCTGCAGCCCATGGTGAAGACCATGGTGAGGCAGGCTGTCCCCCTGCAGCCCATGGAGGTCCTTGGTGGAGCAGATATCCACCTGCAGCCCATGGGGGACCCCACACTGGAGCAGGTGGGTACCTGGAGGAGGCTCTGACCCCGTTGGAAGCCCACATTGGAGCAGGCTCCTGGCAGGACCTGTGTGCCCGTGGAAAGAGAGGAGCCCACAGTGGAGCAGGTTTGCTGGCAGGACTTGTGACCCCGTGGGGGACTCACGCTGGAGCAGTCTGTTCCTCAGGACCTCAGTCTGTTCCCAGGTAAAGGACCCACGCTGGAGATGTTCGTGAAGGACTGTCTCCCGTGGGAGGGACCCCACATTGGAGCAGGGGAAGAGTGTGAGGAGTCCTCCCCCTGAGGAGGAAGGAGCAGAGACGAAGTGTGATGAACTGACCGCAACCCCCATTACCCGTCCCCCTGTGCTGCTGGTGGGGGGGGAAATAAGAATGGAGAGGTGGGGGGAAGGTGTTTTAAGATTTAGTTTTTATTTTCTCAATACCTTGCTCTGATTTGATTGTTAATTAATTAAACTAATTTCTCCAAGTGGGCTCGGTTTTGCCCGTGACAGTAATTGTTGGGTGATCTCCCTGTCCTTATCTCGACCCATGAGCCTTTCATTACATTTTCTCTCCCCTTGCCCTCCTGAGGAGAGGAGTGATAGAGCGGCTTTGGTGGGCACCGGGCGTCCAACCAGGGTTGAACCACCACAAGACAATAAATGGTTTGGACCATTATTCAGTCATAAGTTTAGCAGGATGGCTGAAAAATAATCCTTTCTTGCACAAAACCACTTAGAGGATAAGATTTTTATTCTACTGGGCTCCCAGGTAAAGGTGTACACTAAACAAGTTCAATCTTACTTTATTTAGATCTTAGTTCTTATGTTGTATGAAGTGGGGAAAAAGATAAAGCTGGAAGTCACTACAGAAACTTTGCTTATTCCAAATATCACCCTGAGGCAGAAAATTACATGTTTAGAGATTCAGAAATGATAGAATCATCTTCCTGGTAAGAACTGGGAACATGAATGCGAACGCAGCTAAAACAGTGCTGGCAGTAGTTTACGAATCAGTTAAGTTTTCTCTTTCTTTTGTGTAGCTGTTACAATAATTTTTCAAAGAACCTGTCTGTTTGCACAGTAGATCCTGTCTTGATACAAAGAGTTGGACCAGATCTGTGGAGGTCCCTTTCAAACCAATGGCAAAGGAAAATATTATTTTTCTCTGTTTATATTCCTTTAGTTGGTGAATGAAAAAAAAAAAATGAAAAAAAAAAAGCATGAGAAGAGCTGAATGTCATAAACTGGTCTTTACTGAGATACCAGGGTAACTGGTTCCTGTGAAGAATTACAACTTTAATGGTGTGCTTCCTTCTTCTGATCTGCTTGCCCACGTGTCATTTCTCTGCTGCTAGTAGGATTTTTCTTAGTTAACCCGTAGAGAAACCGAATAGTGTCAACTCCTAGCACAATTGACCACACTATCTAGTACATTATTTTGCTAAAAGGAGTTAAAGATTAATGGGTATAAAATTCAAATGGAAGCAGCAAAGAATATATATTTAACATAAACAAGTAACTAAATACAGGAATACTTAATTATGCAAATCAAGCCACTACAGATCATGTTATGAATTCTGGATGTTTTCTAGAAATCCCTTATTACTTTTATAAAAATGAGGTACACATAAAACTCTTAATATTCATTCACTAATTCAAAATAGCTATTAAAACTGAGATCCTGATACTTCATATTTATTTATACAAGCCAGAACTTTTTTGTTCTTACTTAAAGAACAAAAATCCACACTTTTTTTTTTTAATGTCATGCTGTAATCATGTGGAAACCTGTCATGCAGTAATTCTCCAAAACCATTATGTGCTACCCAGTTAAAGAAATTCAGAACAGAAAAATGAAACTGGGCTGTTTCAAACATCATCTTCATCCTAGATATGATTTTCTGCATACCTTACACAGAGGAATCCAAATTCTTTGGAATCGTGGTGACAGGCAGGAAATAGAACTGACTTGTCACTTGCTTTGCATAAGCTGATTGATGAGTCAGCTTTATAGGCAACTGGTAGGAAATACTGTGTTTGCATCCTGGAGGAGAGCACATCACTTGGACTGAATGGATTCAGATATGCCTATTAGGAGCATTTGTACACTTCTGGTGTTGTAAAGGCTTTTATTACAGTTTGACCTTAATTAAAATGTGTCATTAAAAAATGCACACAAGTATCCTCTCAGTGCTAGCTTCTATAAAATATGACATCAGTTGTTCTAAAACCAGAGATCATGCACATTATGACATCATACTTAGTGCTTTTGGGCCACTGGAACAACAAGAAGTAAAGACTTTTTTTTCTTACCAGCTTTACATGTACTGTGAAGTAGAATAATGATTTATTCCACCACTGTATATTGTCCCAATTCAGCAAAACATTTATGTGCAACTAACTTCAAAGCTGTGCTTCATCCCACTGATTTCAGTTGAATCTTAGTTCATGATAAATGCTAATATGAATCACAACTGGAAGTTATAAGTTGACACCCTGTGTTGAGCTTTGATGCACTATGAAATAAAGAAAGGCAGATGAGATGTTTAAGTGAGACAGCAGGAAATAACTAGTATTGGAGACCTAGACTTCAAGCTGCCCTAAGCATTGCCTACATATTTTCTAGGCATATCACCTTATTGTACATTTACTTCTACACAATGCAATGCAGTTATTACTCAAAGATTCCTCAACTATGCTGATATGACCTAGGTGTAGTACAGAAAGCACAATAAGTGAGGCTAATTACCTCAAACGGACCACTGCCCCAACACAGCTATGGTACTTTTTGCATTACACCATCCAAGGTGTCTCTGCTACACTCTGCAAGGAGCCACACATAACTTATCCTTTGCCTCTACCTGTCTTTATATAAAGTCTAAAACAAAGCCAGTTTTAATTGGACTTTTCTTATTACAAAATCTTCATTAATTGATGTTTTGTTGCTAGAAAATTCTCAAGAGAACCAGCATTACAGGAGGATGAAGCAGTATTTTGTAGTTAGGTTCCAGCTCTAACAGAATCAATATGCATGTTGTGGGTGTCATTTAATGTGACATTGTATTAAGAAGCATGGATTAACAAGCTAAATCCCTTCCTTCCCCTTATTAGTGCTGCCCAATGAACCATGTACCAGCACAATCATGTGAAAAGCGTGTCGCTTTTGCCTTTGCAGTCCCCATCCCTCCTTCCCATCCAGCTCAGAGTAATAACTCTGATTAATGGTTGTCACTGAAAATTCAACATTATCAGACCAGTTAATTTTTACTTTAAGTTACGGTGGAAATTATAATATCTCAGATATGTGTTAGTTTCAGACAAAATATAATCATTTATAAACCAGTTTCCTTACAACTAGGTCAGTTTATTGTCCTCACATTAAATAATTGTGAAGTCTTTTTCTAAAATACACCAAATTTTTCTAAAAGGTTAGATATTCCTGTAACTACTTGCTAAATCACAAGACTTTATTTGGGTATTACTACACATCAAACTTAAGGACTGTTTTGCCAGACTGAAAATGAATGACTTCATAGCTTTACATATGTTTTTAAGAATGTTTTTAAAACTGCTGGGATGAAGGGTATTGAGTGTATAAAACTATGACATGACCTTTCAAAAATAAATTCCACTAATCTCTACTATATTTGCAAAGTCACAGAATAAGAAATTACAACAAACATTTTTATTTCCTTAGATCTCTCATGTGAATATGAGAGAACAATGTATTCTGCTTAGTGGGGAAAAGCTGCCTTGCACTTAGCACTGTTTGATATGTAAACAGGAATGAGATAAAGACAATGCAAAACAGTTGACATCAATGAAGTAAATGACGTTTACAGAACATGATAATGAATAGCTTCTGTTTTTTTTCTCTGAGGGAAAAGGGGCATATTTTACTGCCTTTTTTTCCTTTGTCTCCAGCTTTTAAACCTATTCCAATCTGAACAAATTTTCTATCCTTTGAACCATGTTATGCAGTAGCACTGAGCTGGAATTACTGCTAACCATTTGAGTGCACAGATTTCTGCTCATGACTAGTGCAAAAAAGCATGAAAACCAGCATTTCAAAAATAGGAATAACTTTATTAACACCAAGAGGCAAAGTATCAGCACAATATTAATAAATTAAATGTTGCAGACAGATTTGGTGATAGCCAGAACACAGCTCTTATTTTTATTTTTCTAAACTAAGAAAATCAGATGTTAAGATATGTCTTCTGTAAACTGGTTTCAGCACAGAAAGCTTATGTTAGCCTGTGTGTTGCTCAGTAAATAGTTTTGCCTTGACATTTTCATAAGACAAAATTTCAAGTAATTCTGTAAGTGTACTTGTACTATGAAGTACGTAAGTTTTTACAGATAGTGGATATACTCAAATGGAAAGCAAAGAAATACAGCTTGGTCTTCATTCTCAAAATGCCAAATGTCTTTAGGCTAAACTTAGGTACTTTTTTTTTTTTTTTAATTTATATTGATATTCCTGTGGAATAGGTTTAAATCAGAGGCTCAAGCCTTCTGTTCCTAAAATTTCATGAAATTGTAAATCTACAATAATTCCATTAAAGAAAAGATTGAATGCACAATAGGAGTGACTCAAAATAGCATTTTTCACACCTCTGGTGACATTGAAAGAAATAATAAAGGCAGTATACCTTGTATTGCTGTTTCTCTGACTCATATTCAGTATTTTATAGGACAGAATCACTCAGGAGAGCATAATCCTGTGAACTATCACTTTACAAGCATAATTTTGAAGTTGAATATACATTAAATAAGGAGCATAATGATGATGATGGTGATGATGATGATAAAAAAGTAGCAAATATTAAGCATTGCTGAACATGTAAAGAAAATAAGTTGGTCTGCATGCAAGTGCAAACTGGTCCAATCCATGTCCTGAAATGCTTCAGAAATTGTGTTTGAACTTTGCTCCTACAACCAAGAGTAATTTTGTATTCCTGTGTTCAGACTTACTTTGGCACTAGTTGCCAGGTAGATGTCATTAAGTTTATGAGCCTCAAGGCATTTCTCCACCAGTGCTTGCTACTTTTTAAATGCTGATTCATTAAATAAGACTTACTGGGTTAAGAGCCACAGTATCAGATCTAAACTTTAAAAAGTGTTCTGGGTACCTGCTTATAACTTTCACCAGTATCCAGTTAAAATGTTGATAATATACTTCAAAATGATTTCATATAAACACTGATCATAGTTCATGGATCAGTTTCAGATCAGCTGATTTACAAGAAGCCCTCTTCTTCCCATATATGCAGGCATGGCCATGTGTATTCAGATATGTATACTAAACAAGTAATTCTGAACAGGAAGATTCCTTTAAAGCACTTCAACTTGGCCAAAAAAAAAGTTAAGGCCCCCCAAGACACTAGTCACACTAGTGACTTTTGAAATACTGGGAAATGGACATTATTTACACAAGAATGAGACATTTTAAATTAGGATTAATATGATTAATTAAACAATAATAATTATTTACCTGTCACGGGCTAAGAAAGTCTCACACAATACAAGAATATGACTTGGTACAGTACCTAATTTTACCTACTTGTTCTACAAAGCAAGAATATTTGTTCTACTTTAAATGTGGTAAATACGTATGTATTTATGTATGTTACCTACTTACAATCAGCCAGACAGAATTGTTAGTGGCCATCCCCTTAATGTAAGCAGAGCGTCCTGCCTTTTGCACAGCCAGCAATTTACACGACGCTGAACACAGGGTTCAGTTATGGAGAATTCATGGCTGCTCTGCCATGCCCAGCAAGAGCTGCCTTGCCTCCTCCTGCCCTGGGACCCATTTCTGTCCCAGGTGTGTTCCAGGACTGCCAAAAACCAGGAATAGGATGGATGTGTGTGTGTGTGTGTTTCTCACATCTTCTCAGCCCTCCCAGTAAAATTATTCTGGATGAAAGCTCACAAATGAAGTACTTCTGACATTAAATTTCCCATGGTGTCTTCCATTGCCTTTCATAAGGCAGAAAGTATTAAAGACCCATAAGCTGTATGCTCAGCTAACTTGAAGTAAACTTTACAGGTTGTACATTGAGAACTTGATTGAAAGGCTGCATCTAAGCAGTTACTTACGTGCTGAAGTTACACTGACTTTACACTGTATAAAAGGAACTGGCCTTCCTAAATCAAGAGAAATTGCAGATTTACTTCAGTGCTTTCATGGTTTGTGCATCCAAATAGGACAAAGAGACTCCCTGTTGAGCTTTATTGCTAAAATCCACACTGTTTTACACATAGGGATTTGCAGTTTGTGCAATTTAGTCCTGTAGGCAAGCTAGGTTTGTATCCAAATACATTGTTTACTAAAATAAAATAAAACAAAATAAAATAAAACAAAATAAAAGAAAAAATAAAAACAGGAGAAAGATGATAGCAGAATAAATTATACTTCAGAGTAGCCCTTTTATTTTCCCTAAGATATATGGGAAGCTAAAATGGGAACTGATTGGAGAGGATTATAATTGCATGTTTAAAAAACAGGTTCCAGAATAAACTATAGAACCACAGAATTTGATAAGATGTTCCCATTTCTTCCAGTTTTGACTTAAGAACCAGCCTAACTCTATGACATACTCACTGAAGTTAAGTTCATCATAGTACAAATTTAATAGCTGCTGTTCCATTCCTCTTAATTGCTACGTGATTGAGGAGTCCTGTTTAAGCAGGGGATTAGGTCTGGAAATATGGCAATATACATAATGGAGATGAAAACATAGTGGGAAAGCAATCACTGAGAGCATGATGGAAATGGGGAAAGGACTGCAGGTAAAAGAAAGTACAGATGCATCTCTAATAGTGAATCTGATTTCTCTAGCTGCATCTGAAACCAAAGACATGATTTATACAGAAGGAAACAAAGAAATACACAGAAATATTAGGATAAAAATGTATGATCTCTAGCAGTAGCAGTTTTAACCTGTCTGGATTTGGGACAGAAAACTTATAGAAAATAAAGTCCAAATGAACAATTGTTTCAATAGAAAAACATATCAGAGAAGGGTCATATAGACTTTCTCTGTGTTATATTCATTACTGTGAAATTGTAATGACATAGGACAGTCTCCAACTGTTTTCCAAGAAATTATTCCACTAAATAAATTATTTTCCTATTTAATAGTATCATTTTCAGTACTCATTTTTACTGTGAAAGGCCACAGATTTTTTTTTTTACAAATTATTAGCTCTGTTCTTAGTCTTCGTAATCCTCACCTTGGGTGAACAAAACAGATCACAAAATTGGCATCAGTGTACCAGCATAAAAATAAACACTGCAATTACTGTAAGTTTAATACTAAGCTGCAACACCAGCATGGTAAACGGATTTCTACCCATTTAATGATTTGGTTATGTTAAAATTTCATAAAGGTTAAAGTAGAAATTAGAAGGTGCCAACATTTGTCATAAGCCATAAAATATACTTCTTTGTAATTATGGTTACAAATGCATTTTGTTTGTCAAATGGTATTTCTACATTGTTACAATGCCCTTTTCCATCATTTTAGTCAGCATAAAATTTCTACTAAGTTTTTTATTTCAGAGGACTTTCTTGATTTGCACAGTTCTTTGTGCAAACCGGATGTGTTCTAACATTTTTTCTCACCCGTATTACTACTATTCAAGAAATGTTCAAACTTCAGATCAGATGAGCAGGGGCCTGATTAGCAAACAGGTCACAGACAAAAATAGGATGTTAGGAAGCACAGAACCTCATACATGTTTCTTCCTTGAAACACTCTGAACTACCTCCATTCAGCTCTCCCCAGTGTATCTCTTGTCTGATCCAGAGTGCTCTTTGCAGAGAACTGATAAAAATACATCTTTCCCTGGTTACATATGGCTAATATATGTGCAAAAATCATTAAGCATCCCAAAAAACCTTGTACTATTTTACTTCTGTTGGCTGCCAACCAAAGGTGACTTAAAACTATTGAAAGTACACTTGAAAGTATTTTTGTTTACTTTTGATATCAACCACTGAGTACATCAAGTTTCATATGATTTATGTTGTAGTGTACTAAGCTGCAGCAATAGCACTTTGTGGAGTGATTCCAAGAGATGTGTCATAAACTAATTGGAGATAAACAAGACCTATATGTAGAATAAAGAATTTCCAAAGATCATCACAGTAATGGGTGATTTGATACAAGATATTCCTGCACTGTTCTGTCCAGCATTATATTGCATAAAGTAATTTGAGAAGCCAAGACTGATGGAGCTGCCATTTTTAGGAGCTGTATATAACTGAGATCCTAACGTCTTCTGGTTATTATCACTCAATTAACATAATCAGAAGACTTTATTTGGTTACTTGTAGGCTTTAGACAAAACTCAGTTTGAATACTTATATTTTAACTACAAAAAAATCCATGTGCAAATCCAGCAGAAATCAAAGGAAACTGTGAATGGCACTAACCTGACACCATCAGGTTTAACGTTAGTGTAGAGGTCATTTTGAGTTATGATTAATGAAAGAACTACAGGAAGAAAACTATGCTACACTTTGGGTTGACCTTGCTTGACTTTTCCAGAGTCTAGAGTGACTGTAAAGATACTTCAGTGCAGTGAAAAATTCAAGCTAGTTCAGGGAGCTCAGTGAAGACAGTAAGTTCAAACAACGGTGAGAGGTATTGGCTCTCTTAGATCTAACATTAAGTTGAGCTGAGCTGGGTTCAACGTCTTGGGGCTTCCATATGCCAATAACAATTTCCTAAATGACCCATTCCTGACTGGAAATTCATCTACAGTAATTGTATCAGGATGATTCTAAGAGTGACTTTTGAAATATAAATTGCAGAACTATATTATCACTCTAGATTTATGCAATGTAATAGCTAAGTGGTTTCAGGAGCTGAATCCACTGAATCTTCCCGCACATATGAGATGATTAGCATCCTAGTAAAGTGCAGAGACATATTTTGTACTTAAACTAAAAGCCAAATGAGCTCTTCTACCATTTTTATAAGTGAGTAATCACAACTACTTTTAAGCTATGGTTTCTACAGCAATTTCATCCCTTGGAGCTACATCCATTTTCAGTCTAATGTGAAATACTGGTGGGCTGCCTAAACAGTCAGCACTTAAATTCTTCCACAGACGACCAAATTTAACCTCTCTATATATATATCTTCCACAGATCTTTGGAGATTTCTTCTCTCTAACAAAAGGTTGAACTTGGCCTAGAAACTTTAAGGTGTAAGATACTTATCAACAGAATTCACAACAAATTGGAAAGTCATCTCGTTCATGTTATATTTATTTTTGCATTTTCTTTCTCCATTTCAAGCATTTTATTCCAAACAATTTTTTATTGTATGTTTAGTTTTCTGTTAAAACTAAGACAGGTGTATATCCTGTCTTCAGTAGACTCTATAGATCCCAGTGCTCTTAATTACCAAGTTTGTTTCTTTCTCTGGGTTAAATAGATTTCATTTTTTTCTGCCTCCTACTCTTTATCTTTCATGACATAGACAGATTATTCTCCTCTTATTTTCTGCATGTGTTTCCATATCATGCTTACCCAAAAGGAGACAAGAAAGACAAAGCCTCTCTCAATCAAAGAAATAGCAAATGGTCTCATGCAAAGTCAAATGAAGTAAATGTAAGTTTGTGAATTAAAGCTAGTAATCTAGGCTAGTGAACTGACTAGAGCTATAAAAAGGCAAAAGTCACAGAATCATAGAATCATTAAGGTTGGAAAAGACCCCTAAGATCATCAAGTCCAACTGTCAACCCAACACCACCATGTCTCCTAAACCATGTCCTGAAGTGCCACGTCTACATGTTTTTTGAACACGTCCAGGGATGGTGACTCCACCACCTCTCTGGGCAGCCTGGTCCAATGCCTGACCACTCTTTCGGTAAAAAAATTTTTCCTAATAGCCAAACTAAACCTCCACCGATGCAACCTGATGCCATTTCCTCTCATCCTATCGCATGTTACTTGGGAGAAGAGACCAACACCCACCTCACTATAGCCTCCTTTCAGGTAGTTGAAGAGAGTGATAAGGCCTCCTTTTCTCAAGGCTAAACAGTTCCCTCAGCTGCTCCTCATAAGACATGTGCTCCAGACCCTTAACCAGCTTCATTGCCCTTCTCCGGACACACTCCAGCAACTCAATGTCCCTCTTGTAGTGAGGGGACCAAAACTGAACACAATATTCAAGGTGCAGCCTCACAAGTGCCGAGTACAGGGGCATGATCACTTCCCTACTCCTGCTGGCCACACGATTCCTGATACAAGCCAGGATACTGTTGGCCTTCTTGGCCACCTGGGCACACTGCTGGCTCCTGTTCAGCTGGCTGCCAACCAACAGTGCCAGGTCCTTCTTTGCCTGGCAGGTTCCGTCCACTCTTCCCCAAGCCTGTAGCGCTGCATGGGGTTGTTGTGACCAAAGTGCAGGACCCGGCACTTGGCCTTGTTAAACCTCATACAATTTTATATAGTCTGATTTTATTTTTTCTGTTCCAAACTGCTCACTGGCAGCAAGAGAATGTAAAATACTAAAGATTACCAGATATCTGAGTTCCATTAGGACAATACAGAAATACAAAGAGGAGTGCCTTGGCTTTACCATACCACTCTAACCATATATTTATTCCTCTAAAAATATCTAATTCGTTCATTTACACGCTTGTTCGAATTATGATGGAGAGAAAAAGTTGTTGAAAAGAAAGGTAATTGTAACGAAATCTTTCTTTACCTCTGAGAGTCTGCCAATGGACTGCTGTACATCCTCTGCCACTATTCAATCAATATGTATGAAGAATAATACAATGAAGAGGGGGTTGTTAACATCAAATGAAAGAAAATACCCTGAGGAATACGAGTTTCAGATTTACACTCTTGAACAAAGCAGAATTTCTACAGCATTTATTCTGAAAGCGAGACAAATAACAAGTCCACTTGGGACCTAAGTCAAAGTCACTGAGCTAAGTCTCACATTTATTTTACTACCTTTAATTTGTTAAATACAAATTATTCTTGGATTTCATGTAAATTAATTATTATTAAACATCATTGAAGCTATTCTTTTCTTAAAGGATCCTTTGGGGATAAAGCAGTAATGTTAAAAGCAGTTAATGTCGAAACTGGAATAAATAAATTAAGCATCAAAATCCAAAGCTAAGGCACCTCTGCTTTTAAGTAGAAAAGTACTGTTTTGGATATCTTGACATTAGAATGCAAGTGTGCAGGTGTGTATGTAACTAACCCCAAATTCAGGAGGAAATTCAGATGAAAACAACTGCACAGCCAGATACTCAGAACAAAGATTGTGAAATAAAGTTAATAACATAGAGCTATACTTTATGCATGAGGTGTAGGTATCTGCAAATAGAAAAATAACCACTTAATTAGCAAAATAAAGCAGATGACACAAATGAATATTTCAGTTTTGTTTTGAAAACCTAAGCTGTGATCCTGATTATATCTTCTGTGATTGCATTGCTAACCTACTAGTAATGTATCTTGCAGAACAAAACTATCTACAAATATCTCACAGAAAGAGGGGTTTAAGGTAGAGAAAATGTAGTCAATCCTCAGAAAAATACTGTATAATATTAACTTTAATGCTGACATTATTGTTAGCTATTTCCTGAATATTAAGGTGCCCAGTGATGATCTTAGGGAGGAAGTTTTAGTCTACATGGACCAGTCATCATATCTGCCCTGTTAAAAAAACACTGAAAAATTTCTTAGCTTCTGTATGCTAATAGGCTGCTTAGGGTTCCATCTCATTTTCATTAAAATATGAAAGTCTAAGCCTAAAATAAGGGAGACTAAGCCTAAAAGCTTAGCTGAACGGAAGTGAAGTACATGAATAAGAAATACAAGATGAATTAGACCACAGAGAAACACTTCAAAAAATCAATATTGGATGCAAAAAAAACACCAAACATAGACTTTGCTCCATTTTTCGACCTCAGATATACCTGAAAACATGTATTGTAAAATGTTACATTAGAATTAGTTAAAATTAGTTCTGGTCAATCGATATCGCTTTAAAACATGAAGATGTATCTTAATACCACATATAATAAAATTTCTGGTGTCCATCATCAACAAACCCAAGTGAGATAGTCATGTTTATTACTACCTAGCATATCAAATCACACACATCAGCCATTTAGTGGTGGTGCCTTTCAATCCTTCCTTCTTTGAAGTGTAGAGAGCAACTCTGATGCTTGAAGATCATGCTCCAAGAGATTAATGAAGCCTGAATTTCAAAGAAAGAATAGGACAAGACAAAGAGAGCTAAAGAAAAAAAAAAAAAAGTTCCTTTTGGTTCAATTCCTCTTCATTTCTGGGGAGGAAGAAAAGTAAACCAAGTTGAATAATTTCATGAACCCTATTTACTCAGAAAACCTGCATGAATGAGGAAAACAAAAGAAAACTGAAGCAGGTAAGAGTACTGGGGTTACGACTGCTACTAGCTGAAATAAAAGGGAAGTGGAGGCTGAAATTGTAAGACGGCAGGGAAAAACACATTAAAGAGAACTATGTGAAAGCTCATTTTTCGGGAATATGCATATGTTATACATGCAGTAAAGGTTCAACCTCCAAAAGTAAATCAGTGAAAAAACTCAGACATCAGTAAATACAGGGTAAACAGGACAAGAATAAATGATATGCAGCAAAAGTAAATAAAACAAAACAAACAAAACCCCCAAATGAATACAGAGAAAATTTAGACAATTCTTTTGATGGTGAAATTATTCCAGGTTACACAGATATACAACTCACTGAAGCAAGTTTAAACCTGCTTCAGAATCTCAGACAAATATATCTGCTTCACCTCTCTCCATTACCTTTCTAATAACTAGCTGGCGTAGTTTAGCTTTCAGACCCCACTGGAATCTAAGTAAATGGAATTGCCTTATTTCATTTGGAATCTACAGATCTTGTCCTTAAAATAGTACTACTGGTTGCGAATAAGTTTTTCACAGTAGTATTGTATGATAGCTGAGAAACAAACGTTCACAGTTAAAGCTTTTCACTAGACAGGTGAAAAATAAGTAAATCATATAAGGAAGATGTAAACTGATTTTTACATTAATTGTTATGACATAGTTTAAAAAAAAAAACAAACTATTTTGACTTTTACTTAGGGCTTTACTTATCCATATTCACTTAGTACTGAAACAAAGCTTAGCAAAATTAACTGAGAGTTAACTCTCCCAGTTTTTGAAATCTGTATTTGAAACTGCATCTTCACATTACCCCATTATTTAGAAAGTTTGTCAATCGTGCTTGAAAAGTCTCTATATCCCAATGGTCCTCTGCTATCTAGGAATGTAATATGCACAGCTTGTGCTACGTGTATCACTGCATTGTCTTATAAGTGTTAATATATTTAAAATGCAAGCTTTTTTTGAGAAAAGGAATGTGCTGCATGTAATCAAATTAGGACAGGAAAACGTGCACTGTACCAAAAAAATACAGATTTACTTGTTCAACCAGAACTTGAATGTTTATTTCCAATTTAAAAGACCTTTGGAAGAGAAGAGAGAACATAGGAGAAGCAGAGAAATGGAAAAAAAAATGGAGTATAAATACATTGGGTATGTCTATATATGTGCAGGCATGCATAAATTCAAGGTATATTACTTTGAGACACCTGAGATACAAGAAAGTAAAGAAAACATGTTGCCTTTGAACCTCTAAGAAATATTTTTTTAAATTCTAATTGCTCCAGAAAAGTGTCACAAAATTTTATTTCACAATAATCTAAGCTTCACCTCTAAACCCATCAGCTGTTATGCAAACTGTTTACAAGCAGAAAAGAAAAAAAAATATATTGTATTAGATATGAAATTGAATTTAACTTGGCTACCAAAAGAGAGATAACTTTTTCTCAGAGTGCTCTAGAGTTACTTTTGGCAAGGTAAAACTTCTAGAATAATTCTAGTATAGTAATTTGAAAATAAACTTTCTACTCAGAATTCATTACAAAAGCAGTATGTTGGAGTAGGATAGTAGCAAGACGATAAATATCAGAAACTGCCTTTGACAATCACCTATACATTGTCATCCAGTCTTTAAAATTCCTTATCCTCTGTAAAATATCAATTCCACTTCTAATTTCTGAAGGTCTTGGTTCATGTGTTAGTAGGGTGATCAATGCTAAACACAGGAAAATGAACATAAGAAAAGTAGAAATGAGTGATCTGTATGATTTAATGCAAGATAAAATATAGGTTGGGAAAGGAAAAGGAAGTAGGAGACTGATTTAGGTTTTTCCTCCTCTTCACTCACATCTTTACTAAGAATTTAAATGCCAAAATATCCATTGCAAAAAATTGTTAGGGGTGACAGACAAACTAGGAATCATTACCTTAATGGTGCTGCCATGTATTGAAAGTGTTAATTAAGTAGAAGTTTACAGGCAATATACTAAAGAAAATACATGTATTGAAGAAAATATACATATGCAAAGGACAGCAATTTGAAGATTTAGCTGTTTTTTGATAATGTTGGAAAAAATAGATTTTAATTAACTCTCATTAAAAACTGATGAAGGATCGTTTATGATTCTGCAGGGGTCTTGAATGCCCTCTGCCCCCTGAAGGGTTTAGCTGCCTGGGTTGTGGAAGAAAGAAGCCTTTTTGGGGTCCGCCTAGGCTCAGAAGCGGCTTTTGAGCTCAGGTGTTGGGCCTCGGTACTGGCCTGATCTGGGGTCAGCCATGCCTCTGCTCAGCCACCGACCTCCCTGACCCCCACCTGTGGGCTCATGTCCTGGCCTGGTCTCATCCTGTCCCCATCCCCATCCCCATGGCCCTGCTCAGCTCTCTGGGTAGCGTCTGACCCCACTGATCACCCCTGGACCTGCTCAGTGCCATAGGGATGTGCCACGAGGGTGAGGGCCCTGCCCCACTGTCACCATTGGCTCCCAGCTCCTCTGCCTGCATGAGCCAGCACCTGCTTTGGCTCCTGTCTGGCCATTACACAGAATTGCCTACATCCTAGAAAAGGCACTGAAAACTCACAACTTAAAAAAGGCCTAGAAAAACTGCTGCTAGCATTTGAGTGTTCGAAAGTCTCATCCAGTATGATTTCCCTGGATGTGTCTGAGAAGAGATAGTATTAAAGAAAAGTAGAAATGATAGGCTGATACTATTTGCACAGAAGAATTAGGAAGGGGGTTTGGCCAAGTAGAACTAGAAGGACTTGACCCTCATGGCCATTCAGCTGTAGTGATGGTAAGCCTAACATCTCCTGTCACAGCTTCTCTCCCCTCCTGTGCCCATACCTCCCACAATGGAAAAGCTGAGGAACTTCTGAGTCTGATCTTTACCTTCCTCCTAAATTTAAATACAATGAATGCCACTTTCCTGATTGTCTAGAGCTTTATTCTGTCAGCAGCATTTTAAAACAAGGTTGATCCTCAACAGTGAAGTTCATGGAGCCTCAACACTACACTTTATTGGGGTGAGACTGAGACTTTTGGTACAACTAACTTATGCTGAGTTTCAGCACACAATTTATAATGGCAGTTTGGTAAAGTGATGTGACTTGGCACTTCATACAGAAATTATTATTCCAGCAGGACTAGCACCTGTGCAAAAGCCTGATGTAACACTTCCAGATCTAGTTATTTCATCCATAGTGTTTAGATCCAACCAATTTTGTAAGACAGGTCTAACACTTGTTTGGATTTCCCTCTAGTCATCAGACATAGATATCAGCAACAGGTAATTTGTGAAGCAAAGGGATCAAAATGGCATTGTGTAACCATCTCTGTGAATTTTTGTGGACACAGCTGGGCTTTATGGGGGTGCTGAAAGTTTAAATCAAAATAAATATCTATGAGGAAAAAAGTGATCTGTCAGGCTTGAATACAAGGAAAGAGCATGGAATATCAGAGGACTGGAACATCCTTAAAATGTGGGGTTTTTTTCCAGTTATGTGGAACTAATTAAAAAAACAACTTTTCTCTATGAATTTACCTTGTATCATTAGACTGCCAAAGCTACATTTGTAGACAAATGGCACAGAGATGGAAAACCATTATTTCAAGATGGATATTTCTTTCTATTGCATTTTAGATGAGAAAATAATCAAATGATTGGAAAGAAAAATGGCATCCAAACATAAAAGGATGGAAAAGAAAGAGAGAAGACGTGGAAACATGCAATGTCTTCCTGGCTTTATATCTGTAGCAGTTAGAAAACAAAATGGCTGCCTCCTAGCTATGTTGAATTGGGGAAAGTTGGACTAAGGGGCCACTCACAGTCTTGAAAACTCTCATCTTTAGCTCTTGTGTGCAAGGGAATGGAAGAGTGGGGATCAATAGGGATGATACTAGAAAAATCACCATTTTGGACACATTGTATTAGTTCTTGTTAGAAAATCTGATGACTGGAAACACACAAAAAAATCAGACATAAGGCCTTGCACTTAATGCCTCTGAAAAATGTCCACTGGGATCTTTTCTATACCATTCACTTTCCCTCACTGTAATCTCTAAGCCCCTTTTGAAGATCAACCTTATCCTTTAGAGCTGGGAAAGATTTCCTCAACGATCAAGCAAAGAAGTTTGGATCAGTTTAGATTTCAATGAGAAATTCAATCACTTCACTAAAATTACTACTTTATACATCAGATTAACAGAAAATTTTCTTATTGACAGTGAAGAGGGCACTTCCACTGTAAAAGAAGATACACCAGTTCTCTGAACTATCTACAGATATTTTAGATTAGTTCTATCTACAGATAAAAGACTTTCACTGCTTTTTAAGGGGTAGAAGAAACAGCATGGTCACAGAGAGCACATGTTGCAGTGCACATCATTGTTCTATGGAAGGAAGGAAAGTTTTGCACATCTGAGAACAGCAGTCTGAAAATACAACCACAAAACGCACTCCTTAACCATACTCCAGCTTCTGCATGAATGTGTATATTAACATTATCCCCAGCTTGAAGTTGTTTAGTTTTACACATAGAGCTTATTTGCAAGCAGTATATTTCAATCTATAAATATTGGGTGACAAAGATCTGGCATTACAAGGAAGGACTAAAAGACAACTGTCAGAATCACCTTGCAGTACTGAGAGCATTGTATCAGTTTGCCTATGCTACCAAAAGCCATAACAGTACAACCAATTAGGAGAGCTAGTAACCTTGTTTAAACTGAAAATGGTGACATCAAGTTGAACAGCTGCCAAACCCACCATCATTGCTGAAACCATTTTCTATATTTAAGTAGCCTTAAGCTATGTTTCTAATACACATATACAAATGTAATGACATGACTTTTAATGACAGTATGTTTGAGTATCTTACATATACCTATTACATGAAGACATTCTTAAATTGATATATATACTACAGCTTTGGAATATCAATGCTAATATGAAGCAATTGGCCCATAATAATAAAAAAAGGTCTTTTGAATTTTTTCTGTAAGATTTTTCCCACATTTTTTCTTTCTTGTCTTTCTGATCTCCCGTTTTAGTACCCTTTCTTCACCAGAGTTGAGGACCATTTACAAACTGATCTTTCACCATTGGCATCTGTCTTCTTTGCTCTCTGTTTAACTTTTGTTGCCAGATTCATCACTAAGGTAGTACCTACTGTAACTATAAGGCTAAACTTAATGTGCTAGAAAAGCTAGAACACACTTATATGAGGCTAAACTTCACATGCCAGAAAAGCAATGCTTGCAGTAATAGACTGTATCTGCACCTAGCAAAAAAAATCAAGAAGAAATCAAGAGCAAATTGAGAATATAACTTCAAATCTTTAATCTCTCTGTATTACGTGTCATCATCAAGATAAACAAAGTTCTACAGATCTTTTGAAACACACCAAATTAATAGAAATTTTGGAAATTTCAATTAAGGATCTGCTGATAAAAATCAGCTTCTGAATGTAATGAATACCTGGGAGTAGTTGTTGTCAATCAAAAAGCCTTGACTTGCCCTTTCAAGATTCTCTCCATTTCTGAAATGCTCCCCCTGCTAAATCTTGAAAAATGATCTTACCTTTCAGGAATTACTTCTGCCTTTATCCATCATGATCCGCATGCAGATACAGTGGGAGATATGTTCATCCAGATCCCCCACACATAGATTTAGATGGCTTTCTACTTTAAGATCCTAGTTGTATATATGTTCAATAGAAAGCGGCCAGCTATTTGTCTTCATATGCTGCCCTAGCAGTCATAATGCTTGCAAGAACATAAACTCAGGTTTCTGAACTCAAGCTCCCTCTCAGGACAGCATCAAACACCACAGCAACTCCCCCTATACATTGGGGTGAAACTCTTAGTAACTCCAAAGGGGAGGGATTTTCCCTTTTGGTTATTTACATTAACTCTTCATCCAGGATTATGTACTGCTTAATATATGAACTACCTGTCACCTTTTACAGTATCAAGTCTAACAATAATCACTATTGACAATACTACTTCGACTCTTTAAGGTGCTTTCATTTAAAATGAGAATAAAAATCCAATGATATGTTTCATTTCTCATATTGCAATGGCTTAAGCAAACAATAAAGAAAAAGGGGTATCTTGTGATCTTAACAGCCATTATTTACTAAGATTGTTCAATATTCTATGTAAAGGTGCAATATTAAACAACGCAAAGAGGAACAGGAAAATTATCAAAAAACAGTTGGGCATGAACCACCTATAGTTTCAAAAGAGCTGTTGTCTAATTAAAATTGCTATAAGAATCAAGATTACACTTGCTTAAAGCAAACATGACAAATTCAATTATTGGTGTTACCAGAATGATATGATCTCATCAAAATATGACTAAGCCAGAAATCCTGAATTTATAACAGAAGCCAAATCCTGCTATCTGATTCATGTATNGAACTGCTACACTCAGGACTTTAAGGTAAGAAATATTTGGCACAAACTCTCCCTCAATAATGCAAGATACCATCTACTCGATGTAGCCAAAGCAAAGCTTTATTGATAAAAGCAGCTTTATGCAAATGTTCAGCTATAAATTACTTCTAAAGAGTTGGCACTGCAATGTTCAGACATCTGCTTAAAAATACTATTTTGTTCTTTTTGGATGTTTATCAGATATCTTATCAGTTAAAGCTTTGTTCATGTGGATCTAATTATTCAGGTTCTTGCTAAGTTCTTTTC
>VZTV01012298.1:3322-17216 GCA_013400875.1 Anhinga rufa | reverse complement strand
CGGCCCCGGCTGCCCGCCCGGCCCGGCCCGCCCCGGGAGGAGAGGTCTCCGCCACCCTCTTTTAAAAAAAAACCAACCAAACAAAAAACCCAACCAACCCCCAAACCCTTTCTTTTTTTCCTTTTCCTCTTTTTACTCACAAGTTCCCACTCTTCCCCGTCCCCGCCGCCAGGTTTCAGCCCCCAGGGGATGCTCCCGCTTCTGCTGGGCGGCTCCCCACAGAAACGCCTGAAAACCAGCCGCGGCGAAGCTGCCGCTCTGGTAAAAATAATAACGAAACCCATGACTGCGCACAAGAGGGGCTTTGGTTTAACTCTTCGGGGCGTTTAGGGGCGCCCACAACCCACTGGCGAGGCCACCTTTAAAGCAACCCGCTGCTGTAACGAAATTACATTTCATGCATCACGTACTTTCATGTAGCACACAAAAATTCCTCCTTCTTGTGGCATGTGCAGAAGGAATAACGCAGGAAAATGAGACGGGCTCGTGTAATATCTAGCACTATTTAGGGAACCATTTCTGCACCCTCTGAAATTAGAGGGTAAGTTTCAATAGCCCAGTTAAAGTTCAACTAGACTTCTTAAAACAAAGTGTAACTTGGTAAGTTTTTCCTGAGCAGGTTGAGGCTGTCAAAACAGCTATAAAAATACAAATTCCAGAAAAAAAGCTCTTTCAATGGCACTATCACTTCCGCTTTACGTTGTTAACTAGATCTAAAGTGCAGGACAGCCAGGAGTCAGCACCGATCCAGTTTAACAGAACAGACCGCGGCACCCATTAAGCTAAAACCTCGTGTTTATTGAGGATCTACCGTGGTCTCTAAACGTGTACGTTCATCATTCAGACAACGCTTAAGAGGCAAAGAATATCTAAAGCAAACGGTGATACTCGGGATGAGGTAAAAGCGTATGCCATTCCAGCTTTCTCCATATAATACCTGAAACGATTCTCGGGATTTCAACTGCCGTGTAAAGAACGAGCAAGTGTGAAAACACCGTAACTGGTTCCGCTGTCTTAACCGATGTAACACCTAGGTGCCCCCAAAACCCCACAGGTTTTCATCAGGAAATTGCTCTATTGATTATGGAGAAGCCCCGCGTTCTACAAGCGTGTCTCCACAAGACTTGTATTTGGGCCTGACGAGACATGACAACGATGCTCATTTCAACAGTCGCAGGTATTGGCAAGTATCTGGCAAACAGCGGTTCGGGAGATCCTGTTTCTGGACACTCCTGCTGCAAAGTATTCCTGCATAATACTACACTCATGTGTCAGACACTGAGAGTCATCCAAGCACTCTCCAAAAACAAACCAGAGAAGCAGCCTGGCGTTATTTTAAGTACGTCAGTGTTTTGATTAGTGTGCTGTAACCGTGTACACACAAGCTACAAGTCAACTGGATCACAAGCTTCCATTTCACTAGAGTCCACACGGGAAGAAATAAGGTATTTTCCCATCTTTACATGCCCTTTCCTCATCTTCACAGTTTGGTATTTTTGGGTAGGCACTGCTAGACCCAGAGACCATTGATGCATTGTAGCAACAGCCACCTTTTGTTTGTTCAGACTGAGCAAGGTATTTGCCCTACGTTCATCGAGAGGTTTTAGAGAAACTGTGTTAGCACTTCTCATTGTGAAACCCGGAGCTTTTGAACTTCAGTCAGTTAAAATAACTTGTTGGCAAATAACTTAATCAGGTAATCTGCATTCAAGAGTTATTTTACTTTACAGTTGTTTAGCAGTGTTCATCTTCCATCTGGTTGATACTTCTCAGTTAATCATTCACTTGTCAGCATATCAGTTGAATGGAGCCACTGGCCTGATTTACAGTAAGTAAATCAGCCCAGGAAAGGAGAGGATGACCCTGGCCTAGAGATAATTTAACTCTGTCTACGTGGCCACCCAGTCTAAGCCCTAAACCTTTGAATAAAGAGCAGCTATTTGTCCTTCCTCACAGTTCAAAACTCCCTGAAGACTGGGCTGTCAACCAGTTAATTTTATGCAGTTCCTCTCACTACTCTGGAGCTGTGCTCAGTCTTAAGTAATTAGAGAGCAGCAACATGGTACGTATCCTTAAATTGTAATTTGCCTCAATGAATTCCACAGCATGTTCATCTGCCTAGTGCATCATACCATGCAAAACACTGTTAAGGTCCTAAAATTTAAATAAACCCTAATTTACAGATTTGCTTGATGAGCTTTTGAAGGCTAATATTCTAATGTCAAGTGCGGATAGCTGGTGGTTAACTGCATAGCACACACAGAAACACAGGGAACTCAACTTGCCTTTTAAGTAAAGTTAAAGGTCAGCATTCACTCTGACATTTTTGTCCCCAGGAATCCCTTGCACTCCCCATCTATATCTCCTGGGCAAGTAATACAAAGAATCTTGCTTTCACTGCTTTGCAGTACTTTGCTTCTAAAGAATATTACAAATCCATGTACTGTGCTGTCATCCCAAGTATTTAAAGTCTTTGCTGAAGAACACCAGTGACTGGGTGGTTGGGGTGGAAAAGAAGAAAAAAGGGAAGAGAAATGAGGACCCATCTCAACCACTGCAAATGCAGGGTGACAGAAGAGGTGACAGAAATGCAGGGTACCTTCCATGTTTCTCCAAGCCCAGTATGAGCAGGTAGCAATAATCTCAACTCTTAGGTTCTGGTTTTCCTGAAGATGTCTTAAATTAGTATGAAAACCTTGTCCCTGACCAAAGATCAAAAGGCTAATTTTACAACACCAAGAGAACTATATAGACAAAAATACAGTATGAAAACTATTGTAAGCCAAAGACAAGCAGGAATGCAGAAGACTTGTTTAAACATAGCCAGGAGCTTTGCTAGTGAACGTTGTTCCTCATGTATATTCTATGGTACTTTAGTATATATTCAAATATTCATGCAACAAGCACAGCCCAAACCACTTGACAAGCACAGTGCCACATTTTTAGTTACTGCTAAAACATGGTGGATCAATTGAGTAACACCTCGAAACCACTACCTCGCTATCAGCTTCAAACACCAACATCACAGATTTCAGTCTCAGTTCCTGCACCTTCAAAAGAGTACCTTATCACTTTTAACACCAAGCTTTCTATCCTACTCCTCACGCTCAGGGATAACACAACCAAATGCACGTCTGTTTAAAACCCTCCAAACAGCATTAACGTGACACTGCAATAGATATGAAGTGATCTTTTAAGGAATTATTGTTAGCCTTTAGCCTATAAACTGAGACTTCACTCAAGAAACAACCACTGGCCATTGTAGTGAACTTTCCATGTGCCAGAGAATGCAATTCCAAGCAGACTGTATCCACCTACACAGCATTGAGCAGTCTGAGGACATCACCCTTTGGAAAGCCTCAGGCTGCAATGGATGGGCCTCAGAATGACACAGGCACAGCAAATCAGGGCAAATATTGTCTAACACCCTGGACGGATTCTGGCAGCCACAAAACCTCCATAAAATGTATGAAGACAGATACGTACCCACACTTTTCTACCAATTACTCTCACACTGCTTCCCAGCCGCTTGTTTGGATACACCTAATTAATCCATGTTCATACCCCACTGCCTGCTTAGGAACAGGGCTTTGAAGGAGCTTGGGAATGGGGCCAGTTTAATGGGGCCAGCATTTAGCACTGCAAAGCATGACACGCAGGACTCACATACTGGAGAAAACAGGCTTCTGATAGACTCCCTGGACACATGAGATTACCAGAAAACACAGGCCATCACAGATAAAATCAAAGAAGATGACCCTGAGTGGGAAAGTGATTTAGCTGAAAGCCTGAGAGTTAAAACTGTGGAAGAAACGCCAGCTGGACAAGATTTAAACCTCACAGTGCACGTGCAAGCAACAGTGTCACCAGGTAACTGTTCTTTACCAAAGCTGGTTTTGTAACACTTAATGCATGTATGCATATTAATGGCTTTCACTGAATGCATTTTCATAGCTGTGTGCCTGTGCTTATTAGCAAAGCTGAATAATGGTTCAGTTTTACATGAGCTGTGCAGGAGAAATGCTTTTTTTTCCCCTACTTTCTTTTTGTATGCTAGATCAACAACAAAATGCCTTCGGATTACAGAGGCAGTGTTTCAATTTGAAGGATTGAAATGAATACTTAAGAGACTTATTCATAGCGAACATATACTTGAATCCCTTCTCCCAAACAAACCAACCAACCCACCCTGAACTACCATAAGCCACCTAAACAAGTATGACTGAAAGATTATTATCTCTTCAAAAAGCATAACAACTTGGCAAGTAAGCAAGCTTCCCAACCCTGAATGACATTCACAGTGAACTGACAGTTTTCCAGCACCCCAGACACAAAGAAGATGATCCATGTATTACAAGAAGAGTGTCCTGGAGCACACAGGCCGGTGAAGATCAAGACCAGGATCCACAACAACACTACACAGACCCCACTTAGCACAGCAAACACCACAAACCAAAGTAATGGAAAACTATAGAAAAATGGTAATAAATTGCATCATTTCACAAATATCACAGAGTATGCATAACATCAACCAGAAGAATGACAGCAGCACCACATCAAAGAAATTCTTCACAGAAGCTAAGAAGAAAACTGGTTTAAATCAATTGAAGCATATAGTAAAGATGAACACTAGTACACAAGCAAGCACTGTTTCAAAAGCAGCAGTGTCACAAGGAATTAAGGAAAAATAGGTAATGCTGAAAAATTAAAAAGGCGAGTTTATCCCTACCTAGGGGAACATGTATGCCAAGTGCGTTGTTGCATACCTTGGAACTTCAGATTCCCTGACGGTGCTCTTCAGAGCAATTGCAGCTTTTGTTAAAAATACATGAAGCTCTCAGTCTCTTCAGCAATGCATTTACACAGTGCTGGGATGATGAAGCCAACAGCTGAGAGTTTCTCTGGGCAAGATTAACTGTAGTAAACAGCAAATACTCTCAGTCACATGGTAAAGTCCCACTAAGAAGGGGTTTGGTGGCATCTCTGTCTTAAGTGTGCTGACATTTACACTGGTCAACGCTACAGCACACACATCTGGTCCTTCCTAGAAGCAGTAGCTGCACTCTGAACGTTCAGCAGACCTGTGCAGGGCTTCTTAACATCTACAGTCCGGGCTGAATAGCCACATTTGTGAGCTGGGTATCCAGAGCTCCAAAACAAACACAAACAGTTAGGTTCTGTCCTGGTAGCACCTCCAGGCAGAAGCAAACAGGAGGCGTCTCTGGAGAAAATTACACATACGGCAGGTTTTACAGATCCCATCTCAGGCCGGTATAGCCCTCATCCTCACACAGTGCCAGAGACTTTGCCTAAGGATGCCTCCCTTTGCCCTCACAAAGGCCACTTTCATATCCTAGATTTTACTCCACTTCAAAGAATTTTTATTCTCTGAGGTGCAGGGATCGCTATATTCCGAGCTGTTTTCTCAAAAACCAGGGATTTCTGGCTGTACTTCATACACCGTGTTCGGTTTTGTCACAAACGGTCTTTTACAACGATAAGGAATCTGTTTCAAGTAACAACTACGGGCAAATACCCTGTAGAAAAGGGATTTTATGGACCTGGCCACCACCTCATTGTGGGGAAGTACTTGATATGCATAAAGATCTGGAGGTAGCAAATGGAGCATAATAGGCTGAGTGGCAGTGGGGAGGAAACCCGAGTGATTTGTTCCAGCAAAAAAGCTGTATGTACCTCAGACACAGCACAGATGTCCCTCATGATCTTGATACCAACCTATAATCCATACCATAACCAGCTTCACATTTTATCCAAATACCTGAGTATTAGAGAACACACATACGTGCAGACCAATTTACTGTCACAAGCACTACAGAGGCTTTTAAAAGATGAAAAGCAAATTGAAAACATGAAGACAAGTAAGGCCATGAGTTACCCTTTTTTCCTTTGATGCAAGAGTTCTGCTTGTTTACATTTTGTGATTACTTGAAGCCTCTGTGTAATTTCTTAAATGTATTTAGGAAAACACATTCCTTTTGTACTAACAACCTCCTGGGTAATTTGATACAGGCAAGCAATTTTTGGTAGAAACTGCATAAATGCATGGTGGGATTTCAAAATAAAAAAGCAGTATCAGGCAATGAAATACCATATCTGCATTTTCAATACATGCATCTCTACTTTCCTCACTTCATCCTCCTCGAGTTCTTTATTTCCCTCATGCATATACCAAAATGTATTAGTATTGCCATATCAGTAATTTTGGCGTACTTTTTTTCAGTTAGGGCAAGTTGAACAATGTATTTTGTTATAAAGCTAACAACGTAACATTAGTTTCTAAAAATTACTTATGCATGGCATTTTCACTGGACAGTGAAGTGCACATGAACTGTCTGACAAAGCCCCCTTCTGACCCAAACCCTGCTGTTTACATCCTGTTCACTTATCAGCACAAGAGCTGGCAGGGTTCCACCATGAGATCTTATCCAGTTACAGCTGTCCTTAGGAGAAGCACCACTAACCGAGGGCACATGGACACACACCAGTATTCATTGCCCGCTGGGCCCAGATCTCTTTTTGCCTTGCACCTACCCTCACTCACTGCAAGTGTGCAGTCCAGAGCAGGTACCCAAGCGAAACCTCCACAGACTAGTTCAGCTACCAGAAGCAGAATAGTAGTATGAACACTAAACTCCCGATAGCCTAGTTTACCTTAGTTTTCAGTTATCTTAGAGACGCACAGTGTAGATACTCCCCTCAAGCCACCTCCGCTTGCTTACATGGAAGCATGGAAGATTTACATGAGTTCCAAGAATAGAGGAAAAAAAGAAGTCCATTGGACCTGACTCATCACCAAGTCCTACAAGGGCGAATACATATATAACAAAAGGACAAAAATAACTGGCTACTTTATAGATATATAGCAAAATATGTGCTTGACATGTCAAATATACAACTTATTGGTATATGCTAACATGTTCTGGGGCTAGTTTCAGCAGACACGCGTACAGCACAGTAATAAATCACTGCACTGCTGAACACTCTGAAGCTGAAGTTATTCACTACACTTCATGAAGTATCAGTATAAGCTGCTAAAAAACCTCCCAACTCATAGTACTGCAAGACCTGCATTTTATTCTTAAAGACTCTTTGGAATTCAGCTCATAAATACAGTTCTATAAAACAGGTCAAGTATCTGAGTTTGCAAGAGATCTGAGCAGTTTGAGCAGGAAGGTATACCAAAGCTAAGTATAAAAGAAAAAAAGCTCTCTAAGTAGTAATTCTGTATGGATGTTTCTGAATTCAGCCTCCTGGATCCCAGCTACAGCACGTTCTGCTAGAATTGCAAATACAGGCTGGGGTGAACAAACATGCTTTGGTAAACAAATGCTCTGGCACACAATGTTACGTAGGTGGGGTCTACCCAGAATGTCAAGAGTTCTTCCCCAGATTGTAGAGATGAGGAAGAACACAAGCACCATATTTGCATTCTCAAGCTATTTACCAGTAGCTCATCTGTACAGGTATTCTATTCAAATGAAATTAAACAAGGGCATTGGTTTGGGGGGCTGTCTCCCCAGGTATCCACCCTCTCATGAAAGACTCAGCCTCTTTCCAAAATATCAGCATTTTGATACCAAGTAGAAGTTATCAACAGATAACAGTTCTGTGATATTTAGCTTTGATGTACATACAGCCATGTTAAAGGGACAATAAGAACCAGATTCTTTAAAAGACACAGTATTTTCTTGCAGTCATTGTTCAAATTAGTCAAATGTGTCATATGAAAATGTTCCTGCACACAAATCCAAGCTACTCTGTTTGTCTTCTATAAGGCATGAGATCAAGAATAAGTCTTATTCCAACTACAGTCTTCTCCAACAATGCTGTACAAATTAAAAGTAATTTTTGTAGATGACAGTGCAATTTTAAACTGGCATAAGAACACAAAAGAGCAAAATGCCAAAGTTTTTTAATTGCATGGCAATCTTTGTGTCAACCTGATTGCTTAATTCAAAGATTTATAAAAAAAATAATGAAAGAAAAAATTTTATTCTAGGAAGAAAAAGAAGTTTGAAAAGCCATGAGAACTTGAGATGTCATACATCTCATGAACTGAAGCACTTGATAAATATGTTGTTACTGCATTGGTAGCTAAATATGGGAGCTGTGCAGCATCTGTACAATGTTTAGGAAACTACCAATGATCAACCTCTGTTTGGATGCAATTGCAACGGTGATGAGGATACCCAGACTGGAATATGCACTGTGCTAATGGAAGTTAGAAGTTAATAGGAGTGGTGTTGGAAGAGGGTGCTAGTATCTTTCACTCTGGGATTAACTGATGAAAACTTAACTTCAGTCTGAAGCAGATACCACGTAAGTGCCCAAAAATGTCTCCGTGCCAGACTAACTCTATTTCCCCTCAGGTTTGGGATGAGTCACTAGTAGATTTCTACACCAGATTGCTTCCAATTCAAATGTACCTTTCATTTATATAAAAAGTGTTGCGGTAACAGCCCTTCAAAATATGCACTTCAGAAATAATGTTTCATCATTCACCTTTATATAACTGTGGTTCTCCCAGGCCTACGCTGCTCATTTTTTTCCCTTTGCCACCAATTTATGCCTACCCGCATGCAGTTGTTAGCAGACTAGGACCGCAGGGAACACCTGTGCTGCTGGCATGGTCAGCTTCCCTAGGGAGCCTGGGGGTGGTGGGCGGGTGTCTGGCCAAGGGGTCCTCACCACATACCTCCGTTAAAATAAAGTCAGGGTAATTATGGATATTTTCACTCTGGCCTCCACTGATTGATTCAGAAGCATCTTCAAAATCAGAAAATACAAGCACTGTTTATTTCTCACTCTTACAAGAATAATGCCCAATTTTGAGAAGAGAAATGCGGAAGTACTGAGGACAAAACAATTTTTTTACATAATTCTTTTGAAGTCAGAGCAAGCAAGATGGCTGTTTATACTGCTGATTCCTGGCTCCAGCATTCCTGCATGCATAATTGCTCAATAAAGCTTTTCATAAACATTTTATTGCATTTGTTGTGAACTCGCACTGTTAAACTAGTACCTCATTTTAAAATCTGGTTTATGGGAAAGATGTCTCAAGTCACACAAGTCAGAGCAGCTTAGCACTTTTATGGGATAATGGACTGATAGTAGAGTTTCTATCAACTAACAAAAGGACCAGCAGTCGAGAGAGACAAAAAGAGAACAAATAAAACATTAAGCTAACACCAAAGAGAAAGACACTTTGGACACTTTACATAAAGGCAAACTTGAAAGCATTAATAGGCCTATCACGCTGGGCAGATATAGAGTCAAGCGGATGCTAGAATTGTGGGACTATGAAAACAGGAAGATGGTGGGATTAGTTACTTAATTTACATGGGATTATATAAAGTTTTGGTTTATTGCATGTCCAGGAAAATTGAGAGCAGAGCCCATAACTTCCTGCAGTGTCTGTGGGAGGGGAGAGGAAAACATGCAGAACCCCCATTCCTTTACTTTATAACAACAAAAAAGGAAGTTTTCTTTTGTAAGGAAAAAATAATAAATACAAGCTTAAGGGGGAGGGGCAAATTTACTATGAAGAAAAGTAAACTGGATACTAACAAAAAGTTATTTCAGAGGATACTTGTCAGTGTCTTCTGAACACATAAACTGTGGAATTTGTCTTACATTTTGAAAGTTTTCAAATACTGCTAGATAATCTGCCCAGACCTGAAAAATTAAGCAGTCAATTTACTGAAGAGCCTTAAAAAGAAAATAGGTCTGACACTGGTCTGTGGTTAATTCTGTAATATGTTGGCACAGAATGCATCACAAATTCAGAAGGAAGTCAGATTAAAGAAAGAAACAAGCAAAATCCCAGATATTGGCTAAAAAGAATAAATAAATAAACCAGGGTCTGAATCCAAATCAATAGATTAAGTAGTATTTTCTTTGCCAGTAGCAGCATTTTCTTGGCCAAGACTACTCAGATTGCAAGGAACAATAAAATTAAGACCTGCTATATTGTAAAACATGAGAACAGCAATAAAAATGTGCCTGCAACAAAGACAAACATTCAAGCAAGGTACCAGGGAAGTTTTTGCAGTAGAACAAGGAAGGGATCTTGAATCTTCCAAACTCCCAGCACATCTTAATCATTATCTCACAGTGGAGGAAGGTTACTTGCAAAGGACAGCCTTTTTACTCAGCTAAGAAAAAATACTCCTTACTTTCTTCTAAAAGCACCCCAGCCCTAATTCTTTAGCGCCACGTAACATTGATTGCTCATCTGTGTGGAGCAACAGCAGAACCCCCAGGTTACATACAAATCTTTGGAAGACCACTGGCCAACCCCAAGGAGATCGGAGCTCCCTAGGAGTATCTGGGTCCATGTGTCAATATGCTCAGTTAATCAGTTTGCTAAAACTAATCTCTAATTAGGTACAGGATAGGAAGGGCTACAAATAAATTAACATCAAAATCACAGTAAGTCTTATTGGGCTAGAAATGTTAGTTAGATAGGAGAAAAGGAGACAGAAGCCTAAAAAAAGCATTTTGTCGTCAGGACAAAGTGGCAGATCTTTGCCTACTTAATTATTATATTAAACCCTAAATAGCGTTTTATTTTGGGCATCTCCTTCACCAGCACAGAAAAAAGGTTGCAGGCAGTTGCACACACTTCACAAACAGTAATATCAAAGACTAGGCAATGAAAAAAATATCTTCCCATTTTTCTTGTATCATCTTTCTTGTTTACCTTCACTGGGAGGAAAATGTCTGTCTACCATGTTACATCCTGCCTCTCCCCTTGCCCATTCTCTGTAACACATCCTCACCAGAGGAAATGCACAGGGTTTCAACCCTCAAGAGGTGCAGCTCTGCGCACAACCCCTCTCTTCCTGCTCTCTCCACACTCCAATGCCACTGTCACCCACGCAGTTCAGCATCCTTTCCACACTGCAGCTGTGACTTGTCTTATCTCACCAGCTAAGAATAAAAACCAGAGCAGAATTCTTTGGAAAGAAGTCATCTTTATTAATTTTGTGCAAGACATCCAGCATAATGTGGACTTGATGCCACTTCGAGTGCCTAGTGGCTGCCAATGACCAAGACAACCACATAAATTTATACATACAGATATGTATTATTGCACACACCCCTTTTATCGTGCTCTATGGACTACATACTAATGCTTTAAAGTTTCAAAATCTCTCTATTCCTATATCTTAAGACGCTGGTCAGGACAACCAGATCCCTTTCTTTTTAAAGAGCAGTACCACACGTAGCAGCTTTAACTCCAAGGAAACACTGCACAGACTGGCTTCCCGTAGTGGGGTGGGAGCACACTCTGCCTTTTTCACTCACCCTGAATTTAAAGAAAGTCAATGGTAAGCTTTTAGGATCATTGGTATCACCAGTGGTGAATGTGCAAAGGCTCAGTTCCACCTCGGGGGTGGAGAGCAAAAACAGCAAGGGGAGACATTTACAGTTAATTGCCAAGGTCACTCAAGTCACACAACTGTTCATTATAATGAAGTGGGTTTGTTAAAGTTTTTGCATTTCATTGCTGGAACAAACAGTGGAAATAAATCTTGGGCTTAAATCCATGGTTGGAAGAGCTTGAGTCCAGCATCCGCGCTTTGCACAGTACCAACAACTTGTGGAACAAAATCTGGTTTCTACAGACCAGAAATGAGTACGTACAGTAACTAAATCTGAAAGCACACCCTCTCTTTATTTTTTTAAATTGATGTTTCCCACTGTGGTAGATCCACTGGCACTGGGCATATGGCAGACAATGTGCAGTTGGCAGTAGGCTGAGTCTGAAGCATGTCAAGAACAAGCCATTTGCAGTAACAGGGCTAATCAGTTTAAAGAACGATGAAGCCAATAAAAAATACCTCACAGCACCAGGTTATTTTTTTGATATCTCAAATCTACATATCAAACAGCTAGCAACTTGGAAATAAAACAGAAAAGCCTGAAATGGGATTCTAGCAACACGTGGTATCTTGATAGCCACATGGTATAAGGAGCAAAGGCCTGTGAATTGACATGAAGCTTTATTGTTGTTTAGACTCACACTTATTTCAAAATCATCAATTTTTTAATTAAAATATAGAGAAAATACAGAAGGCAGCAGATCCTTTAGATTTGTTTCTAGACAAATGGAGAGCAACCAGTTCAGAAGACAAGTTGGCTAAACCTCATGAAATGGGAGGAAAAGGGAGCTCATAAATGTAATGAAGACAAATGTGAACACACCCAGGTAGAGAGGAGACCTCACAAGAGACACTAAGAGGAGAAAGAAGAAAGCAGCAGCAGTTCCTCCAAGAAACAATACAACAGGATAATCTGTGCTTGTGCCCTGTAAAAATAAACAGCAGAAGTTGCAGGACAAGATTTATATGTCAAGACAGACATAGAATGTGAAAACCTGGTCAAATTGCTAGCAATAAGTATAAAATCTGTGTAAGTACATAGCTTTGAGAATCAGCATGGTTAAGATAGAATTATAATGCAAATAAAAAACCTAGCAAGCAACAACAACAAAAAAAATCCGTATTATCAATATGCTTATAGCTGAAGAGCAAGAAAAACTTTGCTGCCCTAGTCAACACAGAGAAAAACTGATGAGAGATGACATCCAGAAGGCTATCATGTTTAGAACATCAGTCTTCACCAAGAGGGTCAAAAGCAAGCAGTGATTAGCATAAATAACAGCAATGACAGGTAAGATTTCAGAGGGAAGGGGGGGAAGAGAGAGAATGTGAATGAAAGTGTGTGCACAATGGAAAAAAACAAACAAGTAAACAAAACAAAGCAACAAAAAATAACAGGTAAGAGTATTAGAGACCCAATGAGTCAATTTAACTTCAAATTCCTGGGCAAAACAATCCAGAACAAATTAATTAGCAGCACCTGGAAGATAATCTGAACTAGCAGCCAAGAGAGATTTGTTAAGTCACATTGCTAACTTCCTTTGACAGGCCTTCCAGATAGGTAGGAGAGAAACTACAGATGTCACATCTTTCCTTTAGCAAGGCTTTGAAACAGCCTCGAGATATTTTAACAATCAGAATACAGATGCAGGAAGAATAAAGGTTAGTTCAGGATGTGAGAAACAAAGGTTAAATATATCATCGTCAGGATAAAGTAGTGATCTGGAAGGACAGAGTGAAATGTAGCAGGTTATGTACAAGATACTGCCCGCAGGCAGGAAACATCAAATATAGAAATACAGGATGGGAAACAACAAGGCAGCAGACTACAGAGGGTCACAAGAGACAAGTATCATGCTGTTGTAAGAAAGACAAACATTGCTATGAGATATAAAAAAAAAGTGTTGGAGTGCAAAGCCTGAGCATGATCTGCTGAACTCAAAAAATCCTTCTACTTTACTCTGGTTTTGTGTCTGAATTCCTAGGAAAGGTGTAGACCCACCAGAGAGGGTCTAAGCAACAGTAATGAGAACACAAAGTAGTCTAAAAAATGTGACTTATGGGGAGGTGGGATGGACAAGCTAGTTGTTTGTACAGGGAAAAAAAAAACACTTAAGGGACAGCTGTTGCATTGGAAGATGACTACAAAGAGAAGGGAATTGTCTCTTCAGTCAGCTATAGATAGGGCAAGTCCCAATGAGCTTAAAATGAGTACAGGAAAGCTTCAGGTTAAATACTGGAGGAAGGGAGACAAGAACATTAAAAAAAATAATGGAAGGGTAATGAAGCACTGGAAGAGATTCCACCAGGGAAGAGCTTTAAAAACAGCTGAGGCAAACACTTCTTCATAAAAGATAGATTGCACCTTTGGGACAGAGACAGTTAAACTACCTCTTGAGACTGAGACCTTATGGCTGGGAGCAACATTCAAAGAAAGAGATGGTGGCAAACAAGAAGTGAGGGCAAGGAAAAGTGGTTTGAAAGCA